>JARHVA010001208.1:700000-722500 GCA_037957365.1 Torreya grandis
GGTTATTGTAATGAATGTGCATATATGTGCCATAATGAGGTTTCTAAATAAATTTTACTTATTGTCTTCAATTCCTTTTAGCTCTGACAGTAATATTATGTATGTAAGTTGTATAAATTATAATATTACATTGTTGTCACACATGTAAACAGTAGTTATTTAGATTAAAAGTAGTTAAATTTTGTTAAATTTTAAAAAATAATAATGTAATTTTTAACTTTAAAATATGATAAGTTTTAACATGTGGTATCAAATCTAGGTTTAAATGCTTGAACCTTATGATTACACTAACACTAACCTATCTTTCATCAATTTATATTAGGAATAAATGGTGTGTGCATAAGATAATGTTGAAGGAAATTCAAATCAATAGCAACAACCTAACACCAACCTATTAGCAGTAGAGAAAGTTACTAAGTTTGACCAAATTCTCATAGTTTTGAAGGAAACTCAAGATAAAGTAGCTAACCTTAAATAAGAATTGCATTAGAATGAGGAGAAATTTGATCATGAGGAGAAACATGTTGATCAATTAGAGCACCAAGATCAATATCATGTTGAAGAGCATCAATATGCAAGAGCAAAAATGGCCACAAAGCTTTGCATGATATTAAAAAGGTGAATCCACATAAATTTTATGACATGGTATTTGGATATAGATAAAATGGTTGGATCATGAAAATGGATAAGTATTTCTAAATTTTAAATTACTCTAAGGTGACAAAAGTGGCATGGGGAGCATACCAATTGGCTTATCAATAAAAACCTAGTAGGCCAATTAAAAGATGGAAATTAGTATTAACTCCACTACCACCACTTGGGAATAACTTGTAATATTTTTTAGGTATTGTGGATACCAAAACTATAATTTGATCAGAAACTAACATATTTATAGAATCTAAAGCAAAGATAACTATTAGTGATGTAGTACTAGGAACTATTTATAAAACAGATTAAGTATGTTCCCCAGTACCAAAAAGATAAATGTTTTAAAATAAAAAAATTCATCATTGGTTTAAGGCCATAAATCAGATGTGAGGTGGATCTACATGGACCTAGTTCCATAAATACGGTCTTTGATAAATCCATTAAGCAAGATCAAAAACTCAAATCTCTTACATAAGTCAAGTACAAGTATAAAATAAGTTTGGTTCCCCAAAACATTATTTCAAAAATAATAATTATAAGTGTAATGGGAATTATAAAATCATATTCAATAATAAACAAAATTCCAATTTTAATAATTCTTCAATTGAAAATAAGCTAGGTAATGGATTCAAATAAGGGAATAAAATAGGTAATCCATTTAAAATAAAAAGACTGCTAGGTGGATGTTTCAATTATGGTGGAAAGCACTATGTGAAGGAATGTCCTCATTGGAAGACAAAAAATAATTTCAAGAATATTTAATCATCATCTACTCAATAAATTAACTTTCCAATAATGGATTCATGTATTGGTTGACAATCATGAAGCTAAGTTTTAATTATCTCTAATAGAAGTGTTAGGTACTTTGTTTGGGCATTCTATTTCAATTTTGATAGATACTAGAGCTATTGATTGTTTTATTTCTCATAATTTCTTAATAAAATACCTGGTAAAGTTAGACATATGTAATATACATGGTTAGTTTAGTATGGAATTAGTCTAGGGTCAAATTAGAAAATTCCTTGTAAAAGTAGAGGTGGGATTACTTGATTTCACCATTATAGTATTATATTTTCATCTTCACTAGGATCATATGATGTGATCTTAGGAGTGAATTGGCTTTGAAAGAAAAAGGAAAAATTATGTTTCTTCTCAAATAAATTTAAATTCTTGGATGATTTTGGGAATTAAGCCCAAATCCAAGGTGAAAATAAGGAGTTAAAGTTAAGTAATTTCTCAGCCATTCAATTAAAGAAGGCTCAAATAAAAGCATGTTATGTGTTCATGGTCAAGTTGGATGAAGTGGAAGAACTAAAAGAAGATACCATTGAATAATATCCCTTTCTAAAGGAATTTTAAGATGTATTTCTATAATCCATAGTTGGATTACATCCCAAAAGGGAATTCAACTTTACAATTGACCTCTTTTCAAAATCTAAGTCTCAATCCAAGGCACCCTAAAAAATGATAATAATATAGTTATTTGAATTTAAACCTAAATTCATGAGATGTTATCCAAAGGGTTAAAACAAATGAGTGTTTCACCATGTAACTAGTGGTTTTTGTTAAGAAAGATGAGACTCTTTGTCTAAGCATAGACTACAAAATGTTGAGCAAAACATAGGTATCCCTTACCCCATATTTATGATTTTTCAATCAAATGTTCAATAGTATTTTTTATGTTTGATCTTAGAGTAGGATACCATAAATTGAGAATCAAGGAGGAAGATATTCCTAAAACTACTTTTAGGATGAGATATTGGCACCAAAAATTCATGGTTCTTCATTTTGGGCTGATGAATTCACCTACCATTTCATAAATCTTTTGAACATTGTGTTCCAAGATTATCTAGATTAATTTGTTTTCATCTTCCTAGATTATATTGTGATATACTCTGAGAGTAAGGAAGAGTATGTTGAGCATATGCATTTGTTTTCACAATGCTTAAAGAAACATAAGCTCTATGGAAACTATAAGTGTGTTTTATTCCAAAGGAGAGTGCAATACTTAAGACATATCATTTCAATTGAATGAATATAAATGAATTATAGAAATTTAAAATTCATCATGTATTGGTCGACACCTAAAAATGCTAATGAAGTGTGTAGTTTTATGGGTTTAGCTACATATTATAGGAAATTTTTACCCAATTCTTCTAAGATAGTTGACCACATCACCTCCTTATAATAGATAGAGTAGTCATTTATGTAGAGTGACAAGTGTGAATAAGCCTTATAGACATTGAAATATATGCTTACTTATACACCATTTTTCATGTTCTTATACACATAATATTTTCAAACTTTTATCAATTACTGATGCTTTCTCTCTTTTAGGTACATATTGAGTCTCAATCTCTCTGAGTGCATGATTTAAGGGTGCACTGAGAAAGAGGTGGGAAAATAATTGGTTTTTTGTAGGATTATTATCCCCTATAACACCACTCTTTATCTACGCAACCTTATCCTTTATACTTCCCTAAGCCTTATCTCCTCTCTTGCACACTCCTCCAAGAATTCGTGCACACTCCTCCAAGAATTCGCCACCTTACTTAGCCCCTTCCTAAGCCTAAAACCCCGTTTGGTGGTTTATGTTACACTATCACCCCCATTGACATTGTATTCAAATTGATAAAACATATTAAGGGTTTAAGTTGGTGCTTAGCTGACCTAGACTGAGCCCTAATTTATTTTGTCAAATAATGATATAGAGCTGATTAGGATGACCCTTTTGGATAAATTTTTGAAAATGTTTAGGGTTAAATTTAGCTATATATACACATTCATTTTTTCATTTCTTAGAAAGACATAAAGTTAATTATTCATTTGTGTTTTCTTATGATATGTTCTTCTATTATTCTACTTTATGGGTTATATCTTAGGTTTTATACTTGGAGAAAAACCTTGTATTGTGTAAAATTATTAGATGCTTTGGATTTATTAGTGATCCTTGCAAACCATAACAACATCTTGTGAAGCACCTTTGACCAAAGTATAGATTGAGTCTTGATGATTTCATCTTCAAAGTAAGTATCTCTAACTTTAATCCTTTGTTTTAGTAGATATAAGTAGCATAAGTAATGGATTTTGAATATATTTCTCTCTACATGTATTAGGGTTTTATGTATACATAGCTTAATAATGATTCTCCTATGTATGTTTATTACCCCCACTTTGTGCCACAAGCTTTGGTGAGTACTAGATTAGTCTTTAATATAATTTGCATTATACTTAGTGAATATGAAAACATAGGACCTAGGTAGGGTTATTTCATAGTGTTATTTGACTAGAGGCTTTGGAAACCTCTCTAGTGGTATTATTATGGTAATATACCCCTTAGGTCTATTAGATCCATCTTGGTCATGACCCTAAATATATAATGTATTAATAATTGAAAGTGTAATTAGGATTTATCTTCTCTGAGCTAGGATTGAATAATAGATCAATTGCATTTCCGTTTCGATACATTCTGGTGAACCTGACATGAATCAAACCCTTATAGGTTTTATTCCATGATTTTATTTTATCATCATATTATATATTTATATTTTTGTAGTATTATATCAAAATTGATAGTATTTGCACATTTTTAACACATAGCCACTCTAAAATGACTATGTTCTATCTATGCAGCTTTTCTCCAAAAATAAGTGATTGGATCGATCAATTAGGCATAGTCTTATTTTTTAGTTCTAAATTTACATACATAGTCAAACTAGTTGAATCTATTCATAATTCTCTTATTTCAACATATAGGTCTATAAACATAGTCAATCCAGTCAACTCAATTCATAACTTATTATTTTTACACACAAGTTTTGAAAACTATATCAAACCAATCAATTTTGTTAGTAGATTTTTGGAATCAACATTTAACATCACAGCATAAAATTTTACAATCTAAACATATTCAAACCTATAAAGGTTTATTATTACTCTCTTCTATCATTTCAAATATTTCTTTTTAATACTATTTTTCACAAGTTTATAGTCTATAAAATGTCAGCCCTAAAACCAACTGGGTCGATAAGATCAACACAATTTTATAACATGTCTTGTCTCTAGAATACATAGTTGACTTTTTAAACTGTGTTCTTTCATATCTTGTTTTTATATAATAGTAGTGACCTAGTTGATTCTTTTATTTATTTTTTTCATATAGTTTCACATAAACTGACTCTATACTCTTCACAATCAAGGAATTAACCTAATTTTGCTATTAATTAATTCACCTTTCCTTTTATTTTCTTGCATGCTTACAGTAATAAACTTATATTAATTAGGTGGTTATCTAATTTTCTGATTTAGTCACACTATTTTTCTCTTTTTCACACACTTCCAAATCACTTTACATAAAAAAACATTAAACATTTGACTTCTCAAGGTCTAGCTACTTGGATTTCATCACTAAGGGGGAAGCCAACTTAGTTTTTTGGCCAAGTATAAACACATGGTTGATGGTATATATTGTAAAATCACCCAACACCCTTATCATTTTAGGATTGTGAAGTGAGGGGGTAAGCCCCATTATCAAGCCAATAACATTGCTAATACATATCCGTTTCATCCTAAACTTCCTAAAACCAACCTTAGATTGATTTCTAGTTCCTCATTATAGCCAACTTCTCAATCACATTAAAATTAAAATTCATTATAACTTTATAACACTTAGGGATGACAAATTGGTTATCATATACTTTCAATTCGTTGCTTACTCTTTGATCATTATATGTTTTATTTTAAAAATTGAATTAGCTAGCATTGGTATAAGGTCTATGTTGTGTGTTCCAATTAGATCAATTACATTGATCCAATGGCTTGTTTGCTTAGATTTTATCTTACAAAACCTTTCTCTATTTTATAACATTATTGTCTATGTCAATATAGTATCTTATAATTGTTTAGCATACCTAATTGTAATACATAATTGACATGTTTGACTGTGTCTCTTTATCTTCTTATGTAGTCCATTGTCCAAGTATTACATAGTTGATCTATATAGCTATGTCTTATTATTTCTTGGGTTGTTCCCTATTCATAAGTACACTATCAACCCATACAATTGTGTATCTCTTTATCCTATTTCAATTTCCTCCCTTATAACACATAGTCAACCAACTCGAATATATCCTTTTGTTGTCTTGTTATGTGAATTTTATTCACATACTTTGTTGAAATAGTTGAATTTGTACCTATTGGTTGAGATTATTCTCTATTTGGTTGACTTTACCCCTATTTCTCATTATTTTTTTAATAATCTCATATTCTTTCTTCAAGCATCATGAAATCCCCTATCTAAATATTTTTGGACAACCTACATCCATTTAGACACTATATGGGTGCTCTTTTTTTATTATCTTTACTTCCTAAGAGGATCTTAACTCTTGTAGTACCTCTTCTCCTCCCTCATATTTCAATTTCAACATGGTTCAAATCACTCAAATAAATGAGATTGATGGATAAAATCCTTTTTGTACCTATCAAGATAATTCCAATCTTTAAACATATCACCATAATGTAGGGGTAATTGACACATGTCTATCCAATAACCCATTAGGGAATATACCACCTATCAACCCTTCCCCCAATACTAATTTGAGGTATCCTCCTAAAAACACTAACCCAACAATTGATACAAATCAAGTTATTGCATAGATAGTGAAACAAATGAACATAATGAAAACATATATCACCTCCCAAATGATGAAACTATAACATCATTTGATCAACATGGATAAAACCTCCTATTCTTTTCCCTCAAAATAGCCAAAACTTTATTCATCTACCTCTAAGATATGCCACAAGGACTGTCATCCCCCAACCTATCATGCATAATAAGATGCTTTAACACATCCAAAGTGAGAATTTATCCCCTTTCATTGTTTATATTGATATTTCTAATATATCTTCAATTATTAAATATGATGGGTCTAAATACCCTGCATCTTTTCTTAAGGCATTCAACAATCTTTGTAAAGAGTGGATCCAAACTAATATTTTCACCACAACTAAAATTTTAGTTAAAAAATTCACCAATGATATATTATAATGGTATATAAAAGTTTCCCAACATTCTATATGTAAAATAGAGGATTTAATGAACCCTCTAGCTAAAGAGTTTCAACATAATGATCTTCCCAAAAATTACCTTAATCATTTCATGAATTCTAACAATTTCCCACTGAATCAGCTCATGATTTATCAAATGATGGAAATCTTTGTCTCATAATATTGATCATAACATGACTAGTGATAACTTGTTTAAAAATCTTCATAACATCATTAAAAACTTCACTCCAATACAAGGTTCAAAATTTCACTCCCCAAATGTTAAATGAAGCTCTTGATCAAGCTAAGTGCCAAGACTTCTTAATGAAATAGTTTGAACCTAATAATAAAATCATTAAAATATTTTTCAACATTCAACCAATGTGATAAACAACAATCTTCCTCAACCCAGACTAAGATAATCCAAAGCTAACAATCCCCAACCGTCTCATATGCCATTAACTATGCAACAAATGAAATAATTTTTATCACCCTCTAAACCATTCATATACCCTAATAATCCCCATAAATGGTATGACCCTAAATTTTTTTTGGTTCCACACTGATATAGGTCATTCCCATGAGACATATAGAGGTCTTACAAAAAAAAAATCTTTTATGCTTGGTTATTCATTCAATCATGATGTCATGATTCAAATCTATCATTAATATTACATTAATGCTTTTCAAAAGAAACAAGCTTCTAAAGCATATTCTTATAAAAACCCCCAAATATTTATCTACATCTAACCCTCAACAACTAAATAAGGATATTTATACAATTGATTCTGATTATGAACAATATTGAACCAATTCCAAATACATCAACATAATTAAGGTAAATTATTGATGCAAACCATCCCACAAAGATTTGGTCACCAAACCTAAGAAATCATCTTTGGTAGAAAAAAATTTAAAGATATTAATACTACTCACTTATCTTCAGAAATAAATGAGGAACCAGATCATCCTTCCAAACCTCCAATCACTTCTCTTCCTCCTAAACCTATTTTATATTATAAGCTTCATGTTGTTTTTTCTTCTTCCAAAACCCATTGTAACTTCTTAGAAGAACTCAACTCTATGTCTTGGAATATTCCTATCATGGAATTAGTTCATACCTCTCGTTATCATCATAATTTCTTCACACAACAAATTAAACAAATTGAAGATCCATCTCCTTTATGAGAGGAACCATATTCTCATGAGCCTCAACCAATAATAGTTCACACTATCGAATCCATTTGTCCTTTTTTGAAACCTTCTGTCAAGTTCCTTGAATAAGACATGATCAACAATTAAATTCTCTTTCAAGCTAATGATCCACCCATCTTTATTAAAATAACCATCAATACCACCCTCATTCATAAAGTACTGGTAGACAAAGGGTCAAGCATTAATGTGGCATCTCTTTGGCTAATTCAATAACTTGTCTATAGCAAAGATCATCTCAAACAAACTCATTTGACATGTCATGGATTTGAAAAAACTAATCAAAATTCACTTGGTTTTATTTTAAACCCTCCTATTATTGGACGTAAAACTATACAAACTAATCTTATGGTCCTAAATTTGCCATTTTCTTACAATATACTCCTAGGATTCCCATAGACTCAATGCATTAGGGCTATTACCTTTTTTGTGATCTAATGTATCAAGTTCCTTAATAATGGAAAAAGGTATAAACATGAGCCTAATCCTAACCCATAGTGTATTTAACTTCCAAATCCCAAATCACAATATCAAATTCCAACTATTCCAAAGAATAATAGTGCCCCTTTACCTAAATTCATCAATATGAACCTAGATCTACATGTCACTCTTACTAATATTGATAATAAAGAGCCCAATGACTTGAAAAATACAATCAATACTATGAAGGTACCTCCTTACATCTTGGAGTGGTTACCTCCCTCCTTATAACATCATGATTGTACCATCCCTCTCATCGATGAGATTACCAATTTCCCCCCTCCATGTAATACCAATGACGCATCTTATACAGAATATGACTTCATGTGTAATGATTATGAAGTGGTTAAATTATTGTAATATCTTTTAATTATCTCACCATGTAAATTTAGTATTTAGTCATCTCAACTTTTGAAGTTCCTTTCAAGTCAAAAACATGTACAATTTATCCAACTTATGATGATAACTACATCATGGCCTAATCTCAATCCCAAGACTTGGATATTCAACATTATTAGAAAACTTTAGCTCTAATACATGCTTTCAACCATGATGTTCATACCATTTCCACAAATTTTTAGATATAATTTGAAATTTATGTACCTCTAATCAACTCTCCACTTATTGATACTCTTTAGATGATTGAACAAATCTTAACCCTCATATATTCAAAACTTTTTTAACCTTAAATACCTCTTACACCACTAGTTATTCTATATGATCCTCTCCCCATTGATAATGTTAATGATAAATGAGTTATATTTTATCAACCTTCCTCTACAGTTCCACCTACTCCTCAGATCACCCTTGATGCCAAGGCCATGTGTGTGTGTGTGTGTGTGTGTGTGTGTGTGTGTGTGTGTGTGTGTGTGTGTGTGCACGCGCGTGCTAGCTATACTCTGAGTATGACCACCACAATTAAAAAAATTATTGATCTTGAATTAGATGTGGAATATTATGTCCCTCTACCTACATTACCTATTGATGCATCCATCATTGAATTTATCCATGCCCGAGAACCTCAACTTCCTTGGCAACATCATAAACTTAAGAATTTCAAGAAAAGATCCCCTCATTTTAACAACTTCATCACTAGCATAAATCCTAAAACAAATTCCATTTCCTCTCTTCTTAACACACCATATCATTTTCAATATGGAAATGTTTTTCTTATTGAGGAAACTACAATAAGTAAATATGTCACCCCTTCAAGCCCTCAACCTATAACAGAGTCTAGAGAACTCACACAAAATAAACATGACAACTTTAGTTTATTCTTTGATAAATATTATGAGAATTTCACTTGATCATATGAGGACATACCTGGTATTAATGCTATTATCATGGTGCATAAGATCATCACATATCCTAATGCCAAACTCATGCATCAAGAAAAACATAAATTTCCTCCTAAATTTTCCAACTTATGCCATAAAGAAATCATTAAACTTTTAGATTAAAAATTTATCAAACCTATGTATTATTTTTAATGGGTTTCCAACATTGTCCCTATTCATAAAAAATTCATCATGATCATTTATATTCACATCAATTTCTATCACCTCAATCTTACTTGTCCCAAGGACAACTTCCCATTACTATCAATAGATTTCATCATCATTTCCACTACTAGATATTAAATATTGTCCTTCATGGATGGTTTTTTGGGTTATAATCAAATTCACATCAACCCTAAAGAACAACACAAGACAACTTTGACCATGGAATGGGGCACCTACTGCTATGTCAAAATTCCCTTTGGCCTTAAAAACACTCAAACAATCCATCAATGGGCTATGACCCATGGTATTCATGATCTTCTACATAAGATTGTGGAAACCTATGTGGATGACCTCATCACTAAATATAAAAGCTAAAAAATACATTTTTTATCTTTTTATCATCTTCAATTGACTCATTAAATATAAAGTTATACTAAACCATAAAAAATGTGTCTTTGGCATCACATCTAATAAATTATTAGGGATTTTAGTCTATCTTCATGGTATTGATGTTGATCCTACTAAGATAAATGCTATTGTTAGCATGCCTATTTCTCATTTCATTATATACATTCATACTTACCTTGGTAAGATTGGGGTGATATGATTATTTATCCTAAAAATGTTTTATCATATTTATTCTATTAATTTCCTTCTTTAAAAAGGCAATGCTCTTGAATGGATTGATCCTTGTTAGAAAGCATTTGACAATATGAAAGAATCATTACTCCATCTACCCACCCTTCATCCACCCTCCAATGATAATCCTTTAATCTTATATAATTATTCCACCCCTGTATTAGTTGGGGTAATGCTTACCCAATAAGATGATATTAGAAGAGAATATTCCATCTATTATATAAATTGAGGTCACATTTATTATGAATAATGGTATACCAAATTGGAATGTAATTTCCTTGTTATATATTTTACAGTTGAAAAATTTTATCATTATATGATTTATCAAATAACTTATGTTATAGTTCATTGTAATCTCCTTCATCACTTTTTCTCTAAAGCCTTTCTCCCTAGAGATAGAATTGGCAAGTGGATGGTTCTTCTAATGGAATTTAAACTCTGCATTATCACACAAAAATTAGTCAAAGGAAAAGTCATTGCTAACCAACTCATATTAGGTCCCATACCCACTACCAATCACCTTCAAGATAATCTCCCTGATGACAACATCCTGTATATTGAAGATATTAATTAGTATATATCTCTTAAAGATTACTTCCATAACTTTACTATTGATTTAGAAGTGATTCATGAAGAAGATTCTTACATCATTCCTGATACTACTAGATATAAATTAGTCATTGAAGATGTAACAACCCCATCAGGGTTTACTATAATATTTCAATTTAAAAAAATTAATTAAATACATGTATTCAATATATAGATTTCACCATGAGAAATATATCTATAAATATTTAACTAACTATATTAAACTTAGTTAACTAAAAAAGGTTATAACTAATCCACTTAGCTAAGGATCACCATGAATAGATATAGTAATCATGAACAATACTAAAATAATAAGAAATACTACATATCATCATAAATCAAATAGTATAAATTCAGCCATGAATGATATAAATTTACAACCACTACTATAGAAGTTTAATATAAATGTTACAATTTTTATAAATACATAATAATATTTCAAATGATAAAACATGATATAAATGTTATTTGAAAAAAGTCTCCATGACTCAAGTGTCTCCAAAACTCAAGTATCAATATGTAATCTCAAGTATAGTACTCTAGCTAGGAGGGAGAACATCTTTTGAGCACTTTCCCAAACCAACCACAAACCATATATCGCCCATACTATCTTCCAAATAAAGGGATGGCCCTCATTTCATAGATAGGTAGATAATGACAGTGATGGAATCTAGAATAATAAACTAGAACCTGTGTGTTGAAGATATCTAATACATAATGTATACCATAAATAAGTTTATTCTAATATGATATTTTATAAACATGAAAATTACATCTACATATGAAATGACAATGTTTATCAAACAATACTTTGGCCAATTTTTTTAATGATAAATGATATCTAAGATTATTAAAATTCATACACACCAGTTGATTGGATTACACATTATCTTGCATTGATGGTGCTAATTAAGTCAGTGAAATTTTTCAACTATTTATTTAGGGTCATGAATGTGAGATTCAATAAAACAAATAGTAATATAAAAACTAATAGATTCATTCATAATATTTCACTTTAAATAATCAAAATTATGTTAAGTACAAAAATATCACATACATTCATTTAGTCTATCGAATGAAGTGAAATAAATCCATATATCTATTTTATTACAAATAATAAATAGAATCCAAAAATAGTCCTCAATATAATATACCATCTAGGTAATGTATATCAAGATTGTCAATTTCTCAAACCTCTAAAAACTTATATTATTTCTCCATGAAGAAAAATTATAACACAAACTTAATAAATTATTTATAATCCACTTATAACAAATCCAATTCAAAAAAATCTTAAATGTTTTCTATTTAAACTCTTAAATATAATATTTTAATGCTTTTATCCCAACCAAATATAACCAAGCATATTTTACACACTATTATGAAAATAACACTTATAACATAGTTGTATGCATATAATGTGTGTGTGTGTGTATGCACGCGCTCGCGTGCGCGTGCGTGTGTGTAGATAGATAGATAGATATTATTAATACTTCATTTTATACATTATACTACTAAGATATTCACCTTAGAGTATATTATATACACTAGGTATGATGGTTCCTTTCTAGTTGTTTCTAGAAGACCAGGCATGCAACCAATGCATATAGAGGCATGTATAATGTCCCTACCTTAAATTACAATCATTTTATGTGGTTTTAATTATTTATGGTACATTTAAATAGATTCAATCATGAAGACAATTTTTCTATGCAAAATGAGGAGTTTTATACCACTTTTCATGAAGTTTATGCCTGAAATTGACACTTGTCCTTCCAGACCTTGCATGGTTCATCTCATATACTTCTCACATACACAAGTAACTAGTTCTCTCAACTTTAAAAGTGTTCATGTGCCCCTCAGATTTCTCTCTCTCTCTCTCTCTCTCTCTCTCTCTCTCTCTCTCTCTCTCTCTCTCTCTCTCTCTCTCTCTCTCTCTCTCTCTCTCTCTCTCTCTCTCTCTCTCTCTCTCTCTCTCTCTCTCTCTCTCTCTCTCTCTCTCTCTCTCTCTCTCTCAAGTTCTATAAGAACTAGCCATTTTGGCCATTGTATGGAATGCTCCACCTAAGTATGGCAAAGCCCTGATAAAATGTATAAATTTTGATTAATAAGACAATTTATTATTACATTATCGATGACTATTCTTAGTTTTTTCAATTTGATGATGAATCTCGCTTAGTGAAAACTATGGATTCCTTAGCATGTTGTTCCATTCTTTCACCTATTTGTTGCCTCTTCTTATAGGGCATGTGAAGTGTTTCAGGAGATGTTCATGGTAAGTGAGTTAGCATATTCATTAGTGCCCTCATATTCCTCTTGTATAGTCCTCTCAGCTTTTTGCATTCATCCATAACTTCACAATGTAGCATTGATGTAAGAAGATGAATATTGGAGAAGTGTATTTTTAGTTTGTCATTTGATTTCAAGTGTAATATACATATGGATGGATGTCATCAGTCTATTTGGTGTATCAACTTGGTTAAGTTAGTTTTATTTCAATTATCTCTCTCCATTTTCAACCCCTAAGTTTAGTAGTAGTTGTAATCCAAAGTGGTACATCAAGGGAGCTACCCCTATCTAGAGATTCACCTAATCCCTTAGGCTACCCAAAATCCTAGAGGTAATTCCATTGTGGCACTTGGTTGAGGAAAGCTTTGCATCTCCTAAAAGGTTGTAAATCCAAGTGACAACTCTTAAATATAATATTTTAATGCTTTTATATGAACCAAATATAACCAAGAATATTTTACACATTGTTATGAAAATAACACTTATAACACAGTTGTATGCATATAATGTGTGTGTGTGTGTGTGTGTGTGTGTGTGTGCGCGCGCGCGTGTGGGTACGTGTGTGTGTGTGTGTGTGTGTGTGTGTATGTGTGTGTATATGTGTGTGTGTACGTGTGTGTGTGTGTGTGTGTGTGTGTGTGTGTGTGTGTGTGTGTGTGTGTGTGTGTGTGTGTGTGTAGATAGATAGATAGATAGATAGATAGATAGACATTATAAATACTTCATTTTATACATTATACTACTAAGATGACATCAACTATTATTCACCTTAGAGTATATTATATACACTAGGTATATGGTCAGTTCACAAACAAAGGCCCCATAACCTTTTTCATTAAACTAATAAATTCCATTTGCCCATAATAAATAACACACACTAGATTATATACATCGAATTCAATTACTCCTTTATTCACCAAAACATTTAATCCATTAAATCCAATCAATATTTTAAGATTTGATAATTAAATATAATTCATATGAGCAAATATAATAACACAGACAAATTTTACCCAACTCGGGTATTTTTTAATAAAACAACAACAACACACATCTAAATACCCAACTCAGGTCTTGTTTAATAAAACAAAAACACATAGTCAAATACCCAACTTGGGTCTTGTTTATAACAACTCAAACATGGCTGAATAAAAATAATGCAAAACATGCAATTGAACCCATAAACCCATTCCCTCTATGTACTAAGAAAACCCTTACACAGTTCACCCAGATAACAACAATACACAATCAAATCAACATATAAGAAAAGTTCATAATTATAATGAATATAATGAAAAATAAACTCTACCATGTTTACAATAATCATTTACTAGTATATATATGAATAAAGCTAAATCGTTACCATACAATTTCATTATTCATAGGGTAAATTTTAGTGGAAAATATTCTTAAATTCATAGATATTTACGTTTTGAGAAATTGAATTTGGTGATTTTTTTGAGTACTACATAGGGCCTATTTGCTTAAAATTTTGGGATGTAATTTTTTATGGGTCAACTCACCAATATTTTACAATAATTATGGGGGTATCCATGTAATTTGCCTTATATATAGTACATATGTTCATAGGAGTTACCATTACAGTATATTTCTTTATCACATTGCCAATATCTTAAGCCTTGAGGTCACCTAAATTCTATCATTTGATAGAATTATTCCACCTAACTACATTATATCACCCAATTAAATTATGTTGCCTAATAGAATTGTGCCACCCAATATTACCTAACCATCTAACAGCACTTCATCATTCGATAGTACTTCACCACCTAGTAGCACTATGTTGTGCAACAATACTGTACCATCTATAGTAGTGTGCTACCTAGCAACATTATACCACCTAGTAACTCTATATCACTTGATAACTCTATACTTCCTGATAGCACTATACCACCTAGCAAGATTAAGCTACTCAATAGTACTTTACCACCCAACACCATTTTACTACCCACTAGCATGGTCTCACTAGTTATTGTTGCTCAGTTGCATTTTACTGCTTTCAATTCCTATCATTTGGAAATGCCTTCCCAATTATTGTCACCCATGTACATATTGAGTCCTATAGTATCCTCCTTTAGTTACAATGGCATCAGGTGGTAATGGTAAGAGTAAAACACCATAGAAGATATCAGAAAAATCAAACATATTATCTTATTTTAGAAACCTAGGAAAGAAGATTTCACAAATGGCATGCACTCCAAATATAGGTAATTATAAAACTTTTTAAAAAAAATCAATATTGTTTTTAGTTGTAGAATAATTTTAAAATCATTTCAATGCAGAAATCACCACTGATAATGATACTACTTCATTAGAAATAATTAATCCCAATAGCATCTCACCACCTAAATATTTTATTAATGACATGACACCCCAAGAAGACACTCCTCTAGGCACTTCAGAAGAGAATTATAGTTCTCTTTAGACACTAAATTTAGTTAAAAATTCTACTCAAAAAAGTCAATGAAGGAAGAGAAGTACATGGATAATAATAAGGTATTTTCAAGTTGTCAGGGCTGAAAAATATCCATTTATAGAACTTGTAAAATCAAAAAATAATAATGAGCCTCCAACAGAATGCAAATGTACAATATGTAGTTAGAAATTTGAAAAAAAATAGAATGTAACTTAAAATGGATACAATTGAGAAACATTATGTGAAATAATATATCTTTGAAGCACCCAAATGAATAGACAACAATAACACATAGATGGAAAAATAGAGAAGAATGTATGCATGTAAAATATGCACACGAATACAAAAATGATCAAAAATGACAAAAACATCTTACTAAGAAAGGGGGAACATTCAAAGATCATTTTAGAAAAGTTATGCAGTCCAATCTTAAGGAAAAATATGTATAGTTCTTTATTATTTTTCACATTTTAAGAAGGACAGACCCATTTTTTATTTTTTAAATTATAAAATTTTGTTTCAACATAATGGGTTTCTTAATATTCCATAATCACATTGGTTAAATAGCAATGCTTGGGAAATGGCAAAATGTCAGAAATGGTTGAGAAGGAAGATTTGAAAGAAAGTGTCAAGAGATCACTATTTATCTCAGTGTTCATTGATGAGGTCACTATATTTGACAACATATCATGGATTTTCATGCATGTGTATACTTTTGAAAACTATTCAAGGCAATCTCATCTATCAGCTATCCATAAAATGGTAAAAAAATACAATGCAAAAAAAATTCATAAATTGTTTATATCCAATTTAAGAGATAATGATGGGATGGATTATTATTTTATATCTACAAGGCTTGTGTGTGTTGGCATTGATGGCGCATCAGTGATAAAAGGGAATAGAATCAATCTTTATGTTCGTCTTCAAATAATAGTTTTTCTAATTATGATTCCAATTCATTGCATGGCTCATAGGATGAATATTGAATACAAAATCATTAGCACATTCAGTAATATCATAAAAATGGAAGATATCATTTGTGACTTGCATGCTTATATGTCAAGTAGCCCAAAAATATTCTTGGAGTTCCATAAATTTTCAATTGAGGTGACTGATGGTAAAAAACTATTGAAAGATGTTGAAACAAGATGGATTTCCATGTATGAACCTACATGCAAAAGTTTTGAGGAATATCCATCTTTAATAGGTTTTATGTATAAATACCATAGGGAAGTTAACAAATCAAAATATTTGTTGTCATTTAATAAATTTTGAAACATTAATGATATTATGTGCTATTCTGCCAATGTTGAAGGAAATCAATTGTTTAATGAAACATGCCCAGGAGAGATCTATCTATATTTTTGACTTCATACATTTGAGAAAATGTGTATGTCAATCTTTAGATATATTATACACATTAAATGAAATATTTCACGAATCTATTTTTTAAAACTGGAAAATTTTGAAAAAAAATTAGAATCTTAGGAGTTATTTGAAATTCAATATCAATGATCATCTTTGTGTAATGGTAAATGGCATTGAAACCCCAATGCACACTTGCTATCAAAGACTTGAATTTCTGGGAGCTAAACCTAAAGATGTACCTATAACATGTCTACTATATGATATTATTTTATCTAAAACATAAATTAAATTCAAAAAAATCTCATAAAATTTATCTACTGAGATCAAAGAGCATTTTTAAAGGGATGAGTTTTTGGAGGGCATGGGAATTGTAAATACCATTTTTTGGAATAGTGTTGACAGTCAAGAATAGATTAGTAGTTTATTTCACAAATACATGGATTTAATTGTTAATAATTTCTATAAATCTTTATATGTGAATAGATTTGAGATTAATGGTATTTTAAATAAATAATTATTGACATATTAGTCAACATAGTTTGGAATTACAATGATGGATCAATTTCAGTGTTGAAGTGACCCAACTGAAAATGGTGTAATCACATGACAATGGAAAAAAAATTATCCTATTAATGTCATAAAAGAAATTATTAGTGAATATTTAAAATTATATGAACTTTTTCAAATAATTATTTTGGGTTATGTGGAAGATGAACAAGTGTTTAGCGCATCATCTTTCATGAAGTCAAAACTTAGAAATAGGTTCGATAAAAATCTAGAGACTTGCTTGAAACTATATGTTTCATATTATTCTATTGAAAATTTTCCTTATGATAGAGCACTGAAAACATGGAATTCTATTGTTTAAACAAGAGGCATTAGTAATATAGCTATCAATACAGAGGATATGAATACTGAGACTGAATACAAAACTATCATGGTACATGCAAATTACACTTACAACGAGCAAGTTTCTCAAAGATTATTTCATCTTTTCCAATTTTAGTTTGATAAGTATATTAATTACTATTTTCTAAAATATTTTATATTTTTTCATCTTCAAATAGTTTAAATTTTGTAATCTATTTCATTCATGTACACTACTTTCCAACTTCTTAAACTATATGGATTAATTAAGGGTCAATTAGAATTGATGTCTTCATTTTCACACTATAAAACTATGAAATTTCTTCAATAGACTGGAATTAAGCACTTTATTTATCCTATTACAATTATATGTATTTCAAATAGTATAACTTTTATAACCATTTAATATTTAATACTAGCTGCTATGCTTTACGATGACCACAACACATTTATAATCATAAAATAGTAAACCATGAGTATTTCAAAGATCATGTAACCAATATTATATATTCTCCCCTATAAATTAATAATTATTTAAATAATAAATTAAAAAACCAAAATACTAATTAATTAAATACTACAAAACATTTAAAATCTGAAGCACAATACATTTAAACATAAGTGTTTAATAGCTATCAGTCATTTTGAACATTGCAATCTAAGTCTGCCATTAAGAATCAATCATAATCATACTTAACATTCTACATAGAAATTATTGAGTGTTTGCATTTATACTCTAAAGAAGATCAAGCATTCACTAGAGCATTCATCAAATCATACAAGTCTATGTGTAGACATGCACCATAGGACACCAGTTTGCATGCCATTAAAACTTCTCCAATCATTAGGCTTTGGTGTTTGTATTATTTTTAATGTCTATAATATTTATTTGGAGAGCTTATACATATATTTAATACATGCAAAAGTGTTGAACTAAAATACATATAAATATTTTAATCACTCCAATATTATTTTATTGCACATTTACATTTGAACCATTACATAAATTTATAGGAAATATCTTTCTTATAATTGGGGAGCTCATATTTCCACCACAATATCTACATATCCCTATAATAACTCAATCTAACAACTATAACAATAAACCTATATACATTATATTGTTGTTACATAACAATATAACTCTAAATAATAATATATTCTAATAACTAACTTACAACATAATCATAAACACTATTTACTCTGTGGTAAATATCAAATGTAAAAGTTAAATTTTCTAACATTGCCTCCACAATATTTAAGATTGAATAATATTTAAACAATACATTTAACCAACACTTTTTCAAATAGTAAAACTACTATAACAATATAAGCATTCAATATTTAAGGCTAGCTACATTGAACTACAATTCATTTAAAATTATTAAATTACAAACCAGGAGTGTTCCAAAGTATTAATTAATTAAATACCAAAGTATTAACTAAATACTAAAAAATATTTACAATCCAGACCACAATACATTTAAACATAAGTTAATTTAGATCATTTAGTCCATAAAATCAATAATCACTAAAGTATTAATTAAATACTACACTATTATATCTCCATAGAATATTTATACTTGACCACAATACATTTAAAATATTAAAATTGTATACCCAGAGTATTTGAAACAAGTGTAAATTATCATTGACATGATAAATTGTATTGAATAAAACAAGTGTTTTCAAATATAATAAAGCATTTTTGAAACAAACATGATATAAATCATTGTCACTTTAAACATTATAAACATTTGAAACAAACTAACATTTTTTTGTAACAGACTCTCCACCCACTTGTTGCTTACCATTAACCTTCATTGAAACCTTACTCTTTTGACATGTTTGTGTACCCTCCATGATAACTCCTTCTTTAATAAGATCCTATATAGCATAATTGATATTTTTAATATTTTCTCTCTCCTCATTCACTACATCACTAGTTTAAATAATAGTTATATTTGCATCTATTTTTTGATTCAATAAAATGTTTGGATCCATCTCATGCTCTTTAATAATTTTTTTAAAGTGTTATTTTATTTATTTAATAGAACAAGCTTTTCCTTGAATGCAACAACTGAGGTGATACTTTTACGGACAATTTTCAAATATACATTAAGAAGTTCTCCTTTCATCAAATTTTCATATTTTTATTATAATTAACAAATAATATATAAAACTGAAAGACAAAAAATATAATAATTTAAATACATGTTAGAAATATAAAAAAAACTTAACACAACTTTTTCTTTCTCTACTTGCACAATGGTAACAAGGTTTATATCTCTAACCCATTTATTAAAATAGGCTTGGGTTTCTCTAATTAAATTTTCTAACCTATTTATAATAATTCATAAAAAATTATCATTATAAACATTATTAATATAAATTAACTTAAATTAATCTTGATTGAATAAACATCAATATTTGAGGGTTCATTTTAATTAAGTAAAAATAAATTAACTCTTTGCGAGTGATTGTGATAATGATTGTTGATTTATTTGATAAAAGATTTTTCTCTTATTTCCCATTATTTTTAAGCATTAAAATATTCAATAACATCCTTCCTCATATTAGCAAGTATATTTTTTGAAACTAAATTATCCAATGAAAAATTAGTTATGAAATCATCAGACATGTTTAAATTATCAGTGGTGGGTGGGGTAGCCAAAAAAGAGGTAGAAGGAGCTTCTACTATAGGCACATTATCAACTTGAATAAAATCATGTAGATTGAATCCACCATCAGTCAGGACTCCACTTTCAATCCTAAGATACTCTTCATCTAGATCAATATGTTGCAAACATGTAAGACCCTATGCACTAAAAACACCGCCAATTAAAAAAATTGGGAATTCAAAAATTTGTAGGGTTCCTCTACTCTATGTAGGGAGGGAGATATTATTTCCTCTTCTCTGAGTCTAGATGGGTGTTCAGGGTGGTGGCATACTTATTGGTCTTCTCACAAAAGTAGGGTAACCTACAAAATAAAAAATTATTCAAAACTAGTAAATTCAAAAAAATAAATTAATGCAAATTCAAAATAAAACAGTTATTACGTGTACTCAGAGAAATTTCCTCTTCCATTCTGATTGTCTTATTGTGAGTGATAGTGGTGGTTTCACCTATAAAAAAAGTAAATTATCCATTAATAAACTACTTAATTATAAGAAACTCCCATTCAAAAAAAAAGGTGTAAGGTGAAAAAAATTGAATGCATTATCAGGAAGAATCCTCAATAACAATAGTTCAAGAGTCAACTATAAAAAAAATTAATAAAATAATATGAAAATTAATTTTTCCATTAAATAATACAATAAATAAATAATCAAGGAAATTTGGGAGAACCTGCAAGTAGAGACGATACAAATCAGTTCTTGAGCATTTAAAACTTCAAAATGAATTGAATAAAGACTCCATGGACTCGGTATCACCAGAGCCCTCAGGAGCACGCTAACCTTTAGATGCCACCTATTTTTTAGTTCCATATTCTTATATTCTTACCTTTAATAACTAACAAGCCAAGAAACGTTAAAATTTTAAATATTTATAAAGCAACAGAGGTGATTATTTTGAAAAGTAAACTTACATCTTGTTCCTCGATAAATAAAGAATTATCTATCATTTTGTTATGGAGGGTAGTGGGAATTGTTGTATTCTTTATATCATATAAAGCCTCATAATACAAGGCTATAATAGAATTAGAGGATGAAATGGTGGAAGTGTCCTTGGAAAATGCATGATTCAACTCACCCCTAATCCTAATGGATATAATCATGAACCAGTCAAATTTGACACTAGATAAAGAATGAAGAATGTAGTAAATAGTCTAGAAGGGAATGTTTGTTTGTCCCCTCTACAAAACAATTATGGATTGGAAGAAATGAAAAATAGATTTGATAAATAGATTAAATATTTTTTCAACCTATATTCTGCTTTTGAGTGAAGAATCTGTAATGAAAGTAGAAAACATGCAATTAAGACACCAAACTAATATTAATTATTCAAGAATAATAAAAATTGTTAATATCATTAATAAAATTATAACTTACCAATTGGGTCTATGGCCAATTTTTAGATAGACTCCAATTAATTTTTATCTTCATCAAATAACAAAACCTTATTATTAACAAGATTTGCATTGCAATGTAAAAGGCTTGTTAAATTTAGAGTATCCAATGGACAAGTACCAAAGGATATGGATTTAGTGTCAAATCACATATGGAATCAGGTCTTAGTATGGTTATAAAAATAAACTAGAGATCATAGTAGGTTATGGTTGATGATCATGTCATATTGAGACATTTATACTAGGCCTCTAATTTCGCATGCATCTATTCAATCCACATAGGATTTCAACTACTCCACCAAAGATAATAGATTTTTTAAAATTATGTTTTGGATGACCTCTATTTGATTT
>JARHVA010001208.1:727500-760000 GCA_037957365.1 Torreya grandis
TTTTGAATGTGGGGATTAAATATCATAGGCAAACTACATAGATCATAAGATGGGCATGTCTTTATCATCACAACCACCAAATATTTTACCAAATGGGTTAAATCTATGTCTATCATCAATGTTATGAGAACCACTATTTATAAATTCATCCTCAATCAAATCATTTGTCACTTTAAAGTTCCCCATACCATCATTTATGATAATGGTGGTAATTTCAAAATAAAGACGTGAAATAACTATATGCTAAATTCAAAATCTATCACAAATTTTGCACACCTATCATCCATAAATCAATGGCCAAGCTAAGGCTAGTAATAAAATTCTCGATAAAATCCTCCAAAAAATAATCCATGAAACCTACACAAATTGACATCCTAATTTATATCTCACCCTTTTGGCATGTCATACTAGCATACGCATTGCCACTGGGGCAACAACATTCTTTCTAGTCTATGGTTCTAAATCTGTCCTCCCATAAGAATTAGAACTTCCCTCTCTATGTATATATCTTCATGGTATCATACCTAATGAGGGATTAAGAGGATATTGCCTTCATGATCTTGACCTTATTGATGAACACTATCTATCTACTCTACAACACAATCACCAATAAAAGGCTTGTATCACTAAACAACATAGCAAAAGAGTTATGGTCCATAATTTTAATGTTGGTGATCTAGTCCTTAAATTATACTATACCCATGATAAAGAATTCAAATATTCCCAAAAATGGTGGGAGTGTTATGATCTTGGTGGGTGGATTCACTAACAGTCCAGGATTTTGGTGTAATGGTCCATTACATTTGGTATCAAAGCAACCACCTGTGTTCGAGTCGCAAAGCAGGTGGGTTACATCGGCATTACAGTGTTTTTCTGAGGCTCATACATGTAGTGGATCTCATGTACATGTGTAAAACCAGCCTAGAGTCTGGACTTCAGAAGCGTGGTGGGATGTTATGATCCTAGTGGGTAGATTCACTAACAGTGTGGGCTTTTGGTGTAGTAGTTCATTACATTTGGTATCAAAGCCTCCACCCAGGTTCAAGTTATAGAGCAGGTGGCTATGCTAGCATGGCAGTGTTCATCTAGGGCTCATACACATAGGGAATCTTGGTGGTATGGGTGCAAATCTAGCCTAGATTTTGGGCTTCGAAAGTGTGGTAGGATGTTATGGTCCTAGTGGGTGGACTTCACTAATGCCTCAAGGTTTTGGTGTAGCAGTGTTATGATCTTGGTAGGCAAATTCACTAATAGTCTAGGCTTTTGGTGTAGCAATTCATTACATTTGGTATCAAATCAACCACCCATGTTCAAGTCATAGAGCGAGTGGGTTACGTCAGCATTGTAGTGTTCATTTGGGGCTCTTAAACATAGTGGATCTTGTGTATGTGCGCAAAGCCAGCCCAAAGTCTGGGCTTTAGAAGCGTGGTGGGATGTTATGATCCTGGTAGGTGGATTCTCTAACATTCCACATGGTATCATACCTAATGAGGAATTAAGAGGATATTTCCTTCATGCTCTTGACCTTATTGATGAACACTATCTATCTACTCTACAACACAATCACCAATACAAGGCTTGTATCACTAAACAACATAGCAAAAGCGTTATAGTCCATAATTTTAATGTTGTTGATCTAGTCCTTAAATTATACTATACCCATGATAAAGAATTCAAATATGCCCAAAAATGGTGGGGGGATTATTTAGTAAAAGACATACTTGGTCCTAACACCTATCGCCTCCAAACTAATGAAGGCCATGTTTTCAAAGAGCCCACCAATGCATAATTTTTAAGGAATTACTTTACTTAGATCTTCCCCTTCTTATTATGATTTCTATATGCTATTCTAATAATTTTTCTGTAGAATATGTACATAGGTCTCACCCTCTATGGCAGTCTTCTCTTTCCGTAAACCTTAGTTCCTTCTCTTGGTTCTTTAGTTTCTCCTTCTCATGAGTTACATTTTAAAACCATGGATAGGACCCAGTCTTCCTCATGATTTCATTTTGTTTTTATTAACTTGTTATTTTCCAATAATTTTTCCACCCTCTTGGGTTTTTTATTTTGTGAGTTATAGTGTAAGATCATGGGTAGGACTAAACCTTCCTCATATATCATCTATATTTTTCTCATGTTTTGTTCACCCTCTTGGGTTTCTCTTTTATGAGTTGCAATTTAAAACCATGGATAGGACTAGGTCCTCATAAAATCACCATCTTTAATTAATTCAATATTCCTTTTTTTAAATGTCAAGAAATGGTTACAAGTTTATGATCCTTTGTTCTTAGATTTGACTCTTTTTCTTTTGTAGATACAACTTGCACAATAAATCATGTTAATATGTTTCCCTACACTTCTAATATTATTATGATAAGGAATCACACTTACCTATTATTGAGGTCAACATATCCCTATTTTGAAAAATAAGGACCCTTATGTCAAATTGTGTAAATTTCTAATTTAAAATTGAAAATTTATTTGATCAAAATGTCACTATCATGTTTGCACTTTTTTTTATTTGAAACTCATTCACACCATGGTCTAGCTAACTTATTGGTTCATAGTTCTGGCCTAACCCTATCTAAGTTGGTTAGTATTATTTATTCATTTTTAGGTTGTAGGTTGATGAGGCCTTTCTTGATTGAGCTATACCTAAATTTCATGATTTAATCCTAATTTGATCCTTTACTAGCCTTTGGTCTCTAAAAAGTTAAGTTAAATGAGTTTAATTAAGGTGGCATTTATCAATTTATAAAGGCCATGGATAGGTTATAGAGAACCTATGAGGTTCCAAGAGTACTTGGAGTAAGTATGGAAGTGCATGGTATTTATTTGGTTCCTCATTGTGTCCATCTGGACATTTTAGTTTGATGATAGAAAATTTTAATGAGTAGTTTATTGGAGTCATATTTTATATGTGTGGATGTTTCAGGAGAAATAGTCAAATGGGTTTGTTCATCTTCATACCTAGATCATACATGTCAATTTTTATCTCATGCAAGATAGTGCATCAAAAGTTATGGAGATTCAAATTTGGCCTCCAAAGCATTTTTGACTAAGTTTTCCAGTGCAAATAGAGCCTAATGAGCATATTGAATAGACCATATCTCTCATGCAATGCAACTTTAGATGAAATGGTCAAATAGGTTTGTTCACATTTGGATAAGAAAAAATTTTGATAAGTTTGATCTCATGCGACATATAACGTCAAAAGTTAAGGGCATGAAAAGTTGGCCTTTTGACCACATTTCACTATTTTTCCTATTGCTAATTTTTATGGGTCCAAATAAAGCCAAGTAGGCATTTTCATGAAGTCATATCTCGTATGCACTACAACTTCAGATAAAATGGTTAAATGAGTTTGTTCACATTTATACAAGGAACATTTTTACTAAGTTTGAGCTCATATAATATAACACATCAAAATTTATAGGCATGCAAAGTTGACCTCTCGACCACATTTCACTATTTTTCTCATATTTAACCATTTTTTAGGGTGCAAACAGATTCAAGTAGGTATTTTTATCAAGGCATATCTCTCATACACTATAACTTTAGATGAAATGGTCAAATGAGTTTGTTCACATTTTTACAAGGAATATTTTTGTTAATTTTGATCTCATACAACATAGCACATTAAAAGTTATGGGCATGCAAAATTGGCCTCTCAACCACATTTCATTATTTTTCTCATACTTGGCCATTTTTTAGGGTGTAAAAAAAGCCAAGTGTTTTCATGAGGTTATATCTCTCATACACTAAAAATTAGAGTAAATGGTTAAATAGGTTTGTCCATTTTCATATCAAGAACATTTGTGCTAAGTTTGAGCTCATATGCTGAAGCGCATCAAAAAAATACAAGTATGCAAAATTGGCTCTCAAGCAATGTTAGACTATTTTCCTGATAGGTACATGGGCATCATGTAAAATCATAAAAAGGATCTCATTTTAACATTTTATAGGTGTATTTAGACATCTCCCATGACCAATATATTTAATGGGTTTGTTCCTTTTGGTATTAAGTCCATTCTCTGTAAATTTAGTGCCTTGGTGAGTTCTACACTTCAAGATATATAATTGTAAAGTTGGACAAAAATAGAAGACATTCATGTAAATGTCAAATTTAAATATAGATAAAAATCCATATGATCTTAAATTTGACAGTCTGTGGGACATTAAATATGTTTGTGTAGATGTCAAATTTTAGCTTGATAACTAGTTGATAGATTTTAAATGGAGGGTCCCAGCAAATGAATAGAGAGGTTATTTAATAATTTCATTAGCCTTTTGATAACTCATTTTTAAAGAATTTTTTTTTTTGTAAATACATATGCTAGTTTTTAAACATGTTTTCCTATAGGTCATTCTACTTTAATAAAGCAATTGTATTCTAAAATTTTGTAGTAAGGATAGTTGTCCTTATCTATTATGCATTGGTATCTCATGACTGACTACTATGCTACCTTGGCACTATATAAAAGGTATAAATACCATTTTTTTAAAAGAGAGGGAGATTTTTAGATCTAAAATTACTTTGTAAACTTGGAGTAAGCAATACAAGCAAGGAATCCTACAAAGATTATCTAGTTTTTATCTATGTGTTTTCTATCATGGCTTTTCTTTCATTTATATATTTTGATTTTGAAATTTGAATGATTCCTATAAATTATTGGTTTGCACCTTTAATTTTAGAGTTTTTAACTTGTATCAATGCTACGTTTATTTAAAGTCTTTAGTTTCATTTCATTTCCTTTACCCTTCTTGCATTTGGGCCAATGTTGTTTGCTTACAAGGTTAGAATCTTTAAAATGAAACTAATTCTTATTTGCATTATTTCCACCATCTTTAAAAAATTTCTTGATGTGTGATGTGATTTGGGTTAAGTTTTCTCCCTTCATATGTTAGTTTTAAGTGCATTCTTGGATGAACTTTGAACTTTATCATGATGTTTAGAATGAAGATTAGCAATATGTCTTTCTGCCCTACCCTTCTTTTTACTCTTTTTTGACTTGGATCACCTTAATTTAGCTTTTCATTGTAAATATTCATTTTAAATTAATTCCTAATTTAGTTCTTGATCATAATTTATTGTTCTTTATATAATTACTATATACTTTTCATAAATTTATTGTTTGTCCATGGTGTCTCCCAACCACCAACTACTATAAATATTATGAAATAGTCATTTGTTCTACTTCTATTTCACCAATAGATAACAAGGTTATTACAATCTATAATGTATATAATTAATTCTTTGAATTTTAAAATGAGAAGTGTTTCTAAACATTCTAGGAAAATATGGTACATATTTGGGCATCAACAAGAAGAGCTTTGTTGATGCTAGAAGTAGGGCCTTCATCAAATCTTTGTAAATTTGTAGGAATTTTACTAGTTTTGGTGTATTTTGATCAAATATTACTCTATTATTTACATATTTGTGTTTCTTTTAGCATAATTATGTAAATTTTGGTGATCAACACAATTTAGATCGGTCTTTGGACTTATTTAGACAAATATTGACATTCTTTGAATACATATGCTTAATTATGATAAAGATAGCTTTAGAACTATAAATCCAATCATTTTGAGGTTAGTAATAGCTATTTTTATCAAATATTCATAAATGCTTTCCAAATTTGAGTTTATTTGGATTTGAAAGTGTAAAGATTATTAATACTAGTGTATTTGGACACCTCTTTGAGCTAACTTTGTTAAGGAATGTTTTCATTTATTTTTCTTTATATGAATCTTTGAAAATTTTATTGAATATGTAAATATAATTATTATTATTTATAAAGATTTATTTGACTCATTATATTTCAAATAGTATTCAAAGTCACAAGATGCAATTATCAAGGTAAATCTTAGCTGAGCAAAATTCCCAAACTTTCAAGCATTTCCTGAGTTCAAGGTATGGCTTGGCTAGGTGGTTTTTTAATCAATATCCCAAGTATAGTGCATGATATTCCTCAAAATATTGAAAGATATTTGTCTTCATATAGTCTTAATAAGTGTGTCATAGCTAAAGAGCATGTTAGAAGTTTCAAAGTTTCTCTAAGGTTGTTGAATATGACTCATGAAGACGTAGCATGTAGGTTATTTCCATTTATTTTTAAAGATGATACTTATGAATGGTTTCTTAACCTTCTAGAGGATTGAATTACTATTTAAAATGACTTCAAAAATATCTTCATTGATCAATTTGACAAAATTATTAGTCCCTATGTCTTGTATCAACAATTCACCACAATTAAAAAAAGTGTTAATAAAATTATCAGATCTTTAACACTCATTTCCAAAAAAAAATTAGTAAAAATGCATCCCCTTATAGACTCAGTAAAGTTTTATCCTTAGAGATTTATAAGAATGCTATGGATCCCATAACCTCTATGCTCTTGAAAAGGTTTCTTTCAATCATAAACACATTGACCTAGCATACTCTGAAGTTATGATCAGTAATGACCAAATGTAGCCACTGGATCAAATGGCATATTCCATACCTAATATTAATTTGAATTGGCCCATCCAAGATAACATATATAGTATACCTACTGTAACACCAGTTCAAAACCATTTTCCCTTGAGTCATGTATGTCCTAGACAACACCTAAAGTTATTGAATATCACTACAAGTGGATTTCATCCACAAAATCATAGAAATTTAATGCCCATAACCAGTAGTAATGATTTTATTTATGATTCTGAGACACTAAAAAACTCAAATAACTTGATATTATAAATGGTCCAAAAACTATGCATTAAATTTCTTTAGTTGAAAAATAAGTAGGAAATATAGTGGAATGCTTTAACAAAAACTATGTTTCTCAAAGATTTTATAGGCCTCTAAGTAGGTCTCATGATGAAAACAATAATGTATCATTTTCAGACATACAAATAAGTTTTTATGATGTTGTTTTAGCTTATCATTGTAATATTTTTGAAACCTCTAAAATTGTCCCTAATCAAGAATTTACTATAGGGGAATCTAGCTTTGTAGGAGCATCTCAAGGTTTCATGTATGCCTTTGATTTTTTATTTGAAGATGGAGATGAATATTAAGATATTCCAATTGAATAAATTGCATCTAACATGAATTGTGTTCCTAAAGATGTAAGAGAGATTGTAATTGAAGATCAACAAGACGTCATCATTAGTACATCTATAAATGAAGAAGAAGAGTTTATAGAAATAGATATGGATCAAATATAAGATTATATTTCCTTAGAAGGTAGCCAAGGAGGTAGTCCACATAGGTTTATTTTTAAAATATAGAATACTCCTAAAAAATATGATCATTAGCAGTAGTCATACCATGATTTCTTGAATAAAATCAAGAAGTTTGAAATGGTGGATGATGGGATAAAACAATACAAGGATAATTAATTTGAGGATTTCACCAATGATCAAAAGTCTCTAAAGGGTGGTATTATTTTGGAAGAACCAAACCAAGATAATCTAAATCTTGATTGGATGGAAGAGATGCCCTTCTTTACCAAGGATGAAGATAAAGCATGTGAATCAGATCAAGAATTGTCATGTAACTTCATCAAGAGGTTAGTAGTATAGGACCAACATGTTTTTCATAATGAGATTATATATGAACATCATTCACTTGATCAAGATGAAGAAACTTTTTGGAATGAATTGGAATATTTTTGTGCAAAGATTGGTAGTCCACTCCCACCTCAGAAAGAACCTAATGAATACATCATTATGAGGATGCAAGTCAAGCTGTCATTAGTGAATGAAGATGATATAATCCAATACCTATCTATAGATGAAGTAGTAATAGCAATCTTTTTGAAAAATAGAAAGAATTGGGAGTAAGAGGTTTGTATTTTAGACTCATCTTTGATCCATGTACTTGAGGATGCATATGAGAGGCCAAGTCACACCATCTTGAAGGCCTATGCATCTAAACGCCCCTATCAATAGGAATATGCCTTTAATAAACACTTAGGTTTCAAGGTTATATAGTATACTAAGTAATTTTCTAAAGGATATTAGAGGTAAGTATTTTATGAAGTTAGTATAGGGCTTACATTAGTTTCTTTCCCATTCTTTCTTTCTTTCTTTTTCTTGTCTATTATTTGTATATAACATCTGAACATATTTGTTTTATTTTTGTGCTTTATTCCTTACTTATAAATAAGTATTTTTGAACAACCCTCATTTTTAATTTCATCTAGGTTGCTCAAGAGCTTCACAGTTTAGAAATTAAAGTATGACTTTTCAACATTGGTTGATCATAGATTATTGGAATGAGAACTTGATGTTATAGCTTAGAGAAACTAGTAAAGACTAGTGGATAAGTTAATTATTCTTCAATATTTTAAACCTTATTCTAATTTATTCTTGGTTTTGAGAAGGATTGCACATGTAGGATGAAGATTAAACTAGTAGAACATAGTCCTACTTGCACTTAAAAAACATTAATTATTTGGGACAAAGTTTACAATCAATGATGATTATTTGAAAATCAAACACTTGACCAAATCCTTAAACCTAGCTAACATAGTTCCCAATCTTTGCTAAAAGGCCAAAAAATATCTAAAAAATACAAAAAAAAGAGTTTATTTCAAAATCAAAGGCTTTCCAAGCAAAAATGATTATGGTAATCTCCACTAGGGATATGGACGCCTAGTTGAAAGTAGATCAAGGTCATGAATGGAGCTAAAAGTATGTCTATTGGGGCTATGGACATCTGGTTGGTAGTAGAGAAAATTTCCAATCCTTAATTGATCTAAGACATGGTTCTTAATGAATATTCAAACATGTTGAAAGTTAATGTTAATAATTAAAGTTATGAACCTAGAAGTTGTTCTCTTAATCTTTTGGCAATCAGTAAGTGGAATCAAAGAACATACACAACATGGTTGAGTTTTTATGTTTGATCTTAATTTTATGTATGAAATGTTTTTTTAATCATGAATTGGTCTTAATGATGATGCCTGATCAAAAAATATATCTTAATTACTAGTCTGAATCAAAGTATCTAAATTTTAACATATTACTATGTTTTCCCTAGAAGTCACCATTTATTGAGGTCAACATACTCTCATTTTTGAAAAATGAGGACCCTTGTGTCAAATTGTGTAAATTTTTATTTTAAAATTGAAAATTCACTTGATCAAAATGTTACTATCATGTTTGCACATTTTTTTTATTTGAAGCTCATTCACACCATGGTCTAACTAACTTATTGGTTCATAATTCTGGTTTGATCATGTTTAAGCTTGTTAGCATTGGTTCTTCATGTTCAGGTTATAGGTTGATGAGGCCTTTTTTAAATGAGCTATGTTTGAATTTCATGATTTAATCTTAATTTGGTCTTTTACTAGTCTTTGGTTTGTATAAAGTCAAGTTAAATAAATTTGTTTAAGGTTCTATTTGTCAATTTACAAAGGCCATGGACAAGTTATAGAAACCCTATGTGGTGCTAAGAGTTCTTAGCGTAAGTATGGAATTGCATGGTATTCAATTGATTCCTTATTGTGTCCATCTGGAAATGGTAAAATCTAAACAAGTAGTTTGTTGGAGTCATATTTCACACATGTCAATGTTTCAAGAGAAATGGTAAAATAATTTTGTTCATTTTCATACCTAGATCATACGTACTAATTTTTAGTTCACATAAGATAGTGCATCAAAATTTTTGGAGATGCAAATTTGCCCTTCAAACCATTTTTTACTATGTTTTTCAAGTGCAAATAGAGTCTAGTGAGCATATTGAACCGACCATATCTCTCATGTGTTGTAACTTCAGATGAAATAGTAAAATGGGTTTGTTCATGTTTAAGTAAAGAATATTTTATTTAAGTTTAAACTAATTCAACATAGCAAATCAAAATTCATGGGCATGTAAAGTTGGATTCTTGATCATATTTCACTATTTTTCCCATAGCCAATTTTTTTGGGTCTAAACAGAGCCAAGTAGATATTTTCATGTAGCCATATCTTTCATGTACTACAAATTCAAATGAAATGGTCAAATGAGTTTATTCATATTTTCACAAGGAATATTTTTATAATTTTGAGTTCATTAAACATAACACATCAAAAATTATGGATAAGCAAAGTTGGCCTCTCAGCCACTTTCATTGTTTTTCTCATACTTAGCTATTTTTCAGAGTACAAATAGAGCCAAGTAGGTATTTTCATGAAGTCATATATCTCATGCACTGTAATTTCAGATGAAATAATCAAATGGTTTTTTCAAATTTATACAAGGAACCTTTTATCTAAGTTATGATCATAAAAATTTGTTCTCTCAAATACATTTTATTAGTTTTTCTATACTTAACCAATTTTTAGGGTGCAAACAGAGTTAATTAGGCATTTTCATGAGGCCATATCTCTCATGCATTACAAATTTAGAGTAAATGGTCAAATGGGTTTGTCCATTTTCATACCAAAAAAATTTATGCTAAGTTTAAGCTCATATGATCAAGCGCATCAAAAGATACAAGTGTGCAAAGTTGGCTCCCAAGCAATTTTAGACTATTTTTTGGTAGGTACATGGACATCATGCAAAATCATGAAAAAAAGCTCATTTCAATATTTTATAGGTGCATTTAGAAATATATTTTGACTAGTAGATTTAATAGGTTTTTTCCTTTTGGTATCAAGTCTATTCTCTACAAATTTGGTGCCTTGGTGAGTTATGCACTTCAAGATATAAAATTACAAAGTTGGCCAAAAAATAGAAGACATTCGTGTGGATGTCAAATTTAAAAACAAAAAATATACGTATAGGCTTAAATTTGATGGTCTAGGGAACATCAAATATTTTTGTGTGAATTTCATATTTTAACTTGAGAACCAGTCGATGGGTTTTAAATAGAGGGTCCCAACAGATGAATAGAGGGGTTATTTAATGATTTCAACAACTTTTTAAGAACTCATTTGGAAGGCAAAATATTTTTGTAAAGGCATATGCTAGTTTGTTATCATGTTTTCCTATAAGTCAATCTACTTTAATAAAGTAATTATATTCTATAACTTTGTAGTAAGGACAATTATCATTATCTCTTATGCATTGGTATCTCATGACTGACTAGTATGCTACCTTAGAATTCTATAAAAGGTAGTAATACCATTTTTTAAAAGGGAGGGGAGAGTTTTAGAGTCAAAATTACTTTATACACTTGGAGTAAGTAATACAAGCAAGAGATTTTATAAATATTGACTAGTTTTTGTCTATGTGTTTGCTATCATGGCTTCTCTCTCATTTACTTATTCTAATTTCTAAATTTGAATGGTTTTTATGAAATTTTGATGTACACCTTTAATTTTAGAACTATTAACTTGTGTCAGTGCTAGGTTGACTGAAAGTCTAGTTTCATTTCATTTCCTTTACCTTTCTTGCATTTGGGTCAATGTTTTTTTTAGGGGTAGAATCATTAAAGTGAAACTAATTTTTATTTTCATTATTTCCACTTTCCTTAAAAGTTTGTTAGATGTGTGATGTGATTTACACTAAGTTTTCTCACTTCACATGTTAGTTTTAAGTACATACTTGGATGAAATCTAAATATTATCATGATGTTTGGAATGAAGATTGACAATATTTCTTTTTGCCCTACCCTTCTTTTTGCTCTTTTTTTAATCTAGATCACCTTAGTTTAGTTTTTTATTGTAAATATTCATTCTAAATTAATTCTTAATTTAGTTCTTGATCATAATTCACTATCATTTGAATAATTATTATATATTTTACATAGATCTACTATTTGGCTATGGTGGCTTTCAAACACCAACTAATATAAATATTGTGAAACAGTCATTTGTTCTACCTCTTTTCCACCAATAGATAAAAGGAATATCACAACTTGCAACTCATGCATTGAATTTGTTGAATTATAAAATGATAAGCTTTTATAAACACTCTAGGAACCTATTGTACAAATTTAGGCAAAGTGGAAAGATTTTAGAGGAAGAGGATTGAGTTTTAGACTCATATGTTCGATCCATGTACTGGAAGATGCATATGGGAGCCCAAGTCACACCGTATAAAAGACCTAGGCATCTAAATTCCCTTCTCGCTAGGAAGATGCCATAAAAAACACTTAGGTTTCAAAATTCTATAGTAGACTAAGTAATTTTCTAGTTGATCCTATAGGTAAGTATTTTATGAAGTTAGTATAGGGCTTAGATTAGTTTCTTTCCTATTCTTGCTTTCTTGTTTTTTCCTTCATGTCCCTTGTTTGTATATAACATATGTACATATTTTTTTTCTTTTTGTGCTTTATTATTTTCTTCTAAATAATTCCTTTTAAGTATCCTCATCTTTAATTTTATCTAGGTTACTCAAGAGCTTCATAATTTAAAAATTAAAGTATAACTTCTCAACATTGGTTGATCATGGATTGTTAGAATGTGAGTTTGATGTTATAATTTAGAGAAATTAGTAAATACTAGTGGATAAGTTAATTATTCCTTAATATTTTAAACTTTGTTCTAATCTAGTCTTGATTTTTAGAAGGATTGTACATGTAGGATAAAGATTAAACTATTAGAACACAGTCTTGCTTGCACTTAAAAAAACATTAATTATCTAGAACAAAGTTTACAGTCAATGATGATCATCTAAAAATCAAATACTTGACCAAATCCTTAAATGTGGCTAACTTGGCTCCCAAATTTTGTTGAAAGGCCAAAAAATGATCTAAAAAATACAAAAATAAGAGTTTATTTCAAAATCAAAGGCTTTCCAAGTAAAGGTGATTTTGGTAATCTTTGTCAAGGTTATGGATGTCTGGCTAGAAGTAAAGCAAGGCCATGAATGGAGTAAAAGACATCTATGTCAGGGATATGGACATCTAGATGGTATTAGACCAATGTCAAAGCCTTATTTGAGCTAAGGCATAGTTCATAATAAATATTCAAACATACTGAAAGTTAGTGTTAATGATTAAAGCTATAAACCTAGAAGTTGTTCTCTAAATCCTTTGGCAATTAGTAAATAAAGTAAAAACACACACATGGTATGACTGATTTTTGATGTTTGAACTTAATTTTATATATGTAATATTTTTTTTTCTAAACATGAAATAATCTTAATGATGGTGCCTAATCAAAAAGAATAAGTAGTTCAATTATTACTCTGAACCAGTCTTTGAATTCTAATATATTGTTATGTTTCTCCTGAAAGTCATCATTTTTTGAGGTTAACATACCCTCATTTATGATAAATGGGGAACCTTGTATCAAATTTTGAAAAAAATTATTTTAAAATTTAAAATTCACTTAATCAAAGTGTCACTAGCATGTTTGCACATTTTTTTATTTGAAGCTCATTCACACCATGTTCTAGCTAACTTATTAGTTTGTAGTTCTGGTCTGACCCTGTCTAAGTTTATTAGCATTGGTTTTTTATGTTCAAGTTATATGTTTATGAGGCCTTTCTTGAATTATCTATGTTTTAATTTCATGATTTAATCCTAATTTGGTCCTTTACTAGCCTTTGGTCTATAGAAAGTCAAGTTAAATGAGTTTGTTTAAGGTGTCATTTGTCAATTTACAAAAGCCATGGATAGGTTAAAAATACCTTATGGAATTTCAAGAGTGCTTGAATTAATTATGGAAGTGCATGGTATTTATTTTTTTTCTCATTGTGTCTATTTGAGCATTCTAATCTAATGGCAAAAAATCTGCACTAGCAGTTTACTAGAGTCATATTTTATATGTGTGGATGTTTCAAGAGAAATGGTCATATGGGTTTAATTATCTTCATACCTAGATTACACATACCAAATTTTATATCACATGAGATATCCCATAAAAATTTATGGAGATGTAAATTTTCTCTCCAAAATATTTTTAACTGTGTTTTCCAAGTGCAAGTAGAGCCTAGTGAGTATATTGAATAGACCATATCTCTCACGTGCTTCAACTTCAAGACAAATGGTAAAATAGGTTTGTTAACACTCTTATAATAAAAAATTTTACTAAGTTTTAACTCATGTGATATATCACATCAAAATTTATGTGGATACAAAGTTGGCTTCTCGACCATATTTCATTATTTTTCTCATAGTCAATTTTTCAAGGTGTAAACATAGCCAAGTAGGCATTTTTATAAGGTCATATCTCTCATGTACTAAAAATTCAAATGAAATGGTCAAATGGGTTTGTTCACATTTTAACAAGGAACATTTTTTATAATTTTGAACTCATGTGACATAGCACATCAGAAGTTATAAGCATGCAAAGTTGGTCTCTAAAATATTTTTAACTAGTTTTTTAGGTCCAAACAGAGCCAAGTAGATATTTTCATGAAGCCATATCTCTCATGCATTACAACTTCAGATCAAATGGTGAAATGGGTTTATATAAAAAAACATTTTAGCTAAGTTTGAGCTCATGAGACATAGTGAATCAAAATTTATGGCCATGCAAAGTTGCTCTTCAAAGTATTTTGACTAGTTTCTGGGTCCAAACAAAGCCCAACAGGATTTTTTGTGAGGTCATATCTCACATGATCTAAAACTTCAAATAAAATGGTCAAATGGGTTTGTTCACATTTTTACAATAAATATTTTTGCTTGGTTTGCACTCATGCAACATAGCATGTTAAAAGTTATGGGTATGTAAAGTTGGCCTTTGGACCATGTTTCACTATTTTTCTTATACTTAGTCATTTTTATGAAGTCATATCTCTCATACGCTATAACTTAGGATGAAATAGTCAAATAAGTTTGTTCACATTTGTACAAAAAATATTTTATTTAAGTTTGAGCTTATGTAACATAACATGTCAAAAGTTATGAACATATAAATTTGGCTTCTCGACCACATTTCACTATTGTTCCCATACTTTGTCATTTTTTAGGGTGCAAATAGAGTCAAATAGGCATTTTCATGAGGCCATATCTCTCATGCACTACAACTTCAAAAGAAATGGTCAAATGGGTTTGTCTATTTTCAGATCAAGAACATTTACATTAAGTTTGAGATCAAGTGATGAAGCACATCAAAATATACAATGTAAAAAGTTGGATCCCAAGTAATTTTAGACTGTTTTCCTAATGGGTAAATGGGTGTCTTGTAAAATCATGAAAAATATCCCATTTAAACATTTTATAGGTGCATTTATAAATCTCCTAAGACAAATGGATTTATTGAGTTTTTCCTTTTGGTATTAAGTCCATTCTCTATAAATTTGGTGCTTTGGTGAGTGTTGTGCTTCAAGATATAAAATTACAAAGTTGGTCAAAAATAAAAGACATTCGTGTGGAAATCAAATTTGAACATATATATATATATATATATATATATGAGCTTAAATTTGATGGTCTATGGGATGAAAAATACATTCATGCAGATGTCATATTTTAGCCTAGGAACCAGTTGATGGCTTTTAAATGGAAGGTCCTACTAGATGAATAGAGGGGTTATTTAATGATTTTAGAAGCCTTTTAAGAACTCATTTTGAAGATGGAATATTTTTTGTAAAGGAATATTCTAGTTTTTTAGCATGTTTTCATATAGTTTACTCCACTTTAATAAAGCAACTATATTTTGGAACTTTGCAGTAAGGACAATTGTCCTTATCTCTTATGCATTGGTATCTCATGACTAACTGGTATGTTGTTCTGGTATTCTATAAAATTAAATAACACTATTTTATAAAAGAGGAGGGGGAGTTTTAGATCTAAAAATACTTTATAAACTTAGATTAATAAATATAAGTAATGAATTTTGCAAAGATTATCTAGTTTTTGTCTGTGTGTTTGTTATCATGGTTTTTCTCTCATTTGCTTATTCTGATTTCTAGATTTGAATGGTTCTTATGAATTTTTGGTGTGCACCTTTAATTTTATATTTATTAAATTATGTTAATTCTAGTTTGACGTAAAGTCTTTAGTTTCATTTTATTTCCTTTACCCTTCTTGTATTTGGGCCAATGTTTTCTTGTAGGGGTAGAATCTTTAAAGTGAAAATGATTCTTATTTGCATTATTTCCATCTTTTTATAAGTTTGTTTGATGTGTGATGTGATTTAGGATAAGCTATCTCACTACACATGTTGGTTTTAAGTACATTATTGGATGAAATCTAAACTTTATCATGATGTTTGGAATGAAGATCAATAATATTTTTTTCTACCCTACCCTTCCTTTTGCTCTTTTTTTGACTTGAATCACCATAGTTTAACTTTTCATTATAAATATTTATTTTAGATTAATTCTTAATTTATTTATTGATCATAATTCACTATTCTTTGCATAATTACTACATACTTTACATAGATCTATTGTTTGACCACTATGGATCCCAACCACCAACTAATATAAATATTGTGAAATAGTCACTTGCTCTACCTTTATTCTACCAATAGATATCAATATTATCACAACCTTTAATTCATGTACTAAATTATCTAAATTCTAAAATGAGAAGTGTTTCTAAAAAATTTGGACACCTATGGTACATATTTAGGCTTCAACACCTATCACTGTACCCCCTTTTCACTTTTGACATATTTTTAATGATTTGAAGAAATTCAAATTATTTCATATTTCATTCCTCTTGATTTCCTTTCTTTCCATTTCACTTTAGATAAAACAAGATCAAAGTCAAAATAACACTTTTATTTCACCTTAATTAACAATACTCTTAAGCACCATACTCTTTAAGTTCTCTTTCTTAGCAACCAAGTCCAAAGATTTCAAATGATAGTCATCATTACCATCCATGTTTGGTTTTCCAAATCTATATGGAGGAGGAATAGAAAAAGTCATCAAAATTTAAAATCCAAATTATTTTGAATAAAATTTATTGATATAAAAGGCAACATACAAAGTCAAAATTCAAAATCACACCAAAGAACATGATTACTAGCACATCTCCTACTTCTAATCGAAGCTCAAACTCTAGAGTTTCCCTTATTATAGAGATGAGGTATATTTGGGTGTGGTAGGCTAGTAGATTAAGATAGGATCATTTAAAATAATATATGATGCTTCTTATTTTTTGACACAATTACCCAATCTTCATAATAGATCGTTGACTTTGTAAGGGATCTTGAAGAATGGGGAACACATTGTGAGAAAGTAGATCCATTTTACTTTTCATGCATATAGCTTTCATGGGATGATATTCATACTTCATTTGGTGACCCAAGGTATGTGTGGCTAGGAGAATTTCTTCAGAGTCCTTAATGTTTAAAGCCCTCTTATTTTGGTAAACCTAATCTAAGTGTCTTAACTTTGATAAAAAGTATCTCTACCTTGATTTTTCCTTCATTTTCCCCTCCACCCATTTTGTTTCCCCCTTGACAGGCATTTGTGATTCTAAATTTGGTCCCACTTCTAAATTTCCTCTTATTCACATATTAAACACATGCTCACACTACTTTGTTTCAATTTTATCTATCCTTAGAACAAAAAAAATAAGCTTGATCAACTTTGGATTACTTTCTTTACACCATTGCTTTAAATTTCTAGAATTGTCTTGGTTTATTTTACCATTTTCCATTGTTATACTTCCATTTTATTTTTTTATATATATTTATATCTATTTTTATTTTTATGTACTTCCTTCCATTGTTAAGTGAGGTTGACTTGTTAATTCTCACTCACCAATGTTTTCTTCCCTCTTATGCACTCTTTCCATTGCCAATTGAGTAAGGATTATTACTACTCACTCATCAATGTTGTTTTGCCATTTGTTTACCCATATGTATTTAAGGAAGGATTGGTAATACTTTTACATTAACGTTTGATTACCATTTTTGACATGTATCCTTAGATTGACTTGGTTTATTTGCCTTTCTTAAAGTTTACTTTTTTGAGTTTTTCAATCATCTAGTAGCCTTAGTTTTTTAGTTACCTAATTTATTCCCAAATTTTGACTTAGTAATTTTCTCCTAACTTAGCATTTATCATCCCAACTTACAAAATTTCCAAGTACATTTCACCTACACCACGTCAGTTATCCTAGCTTTTTTGAGTTAGTTTATTTTTACTCTTTAAATTGTATCCTTGGGTTTGTCCAAATTAGTCTTTACACCCTCTATAATAAAAACTAAAAATATAGAAGAAAACCATCCAACAATAAAGGTAAGTCAATGTATGCATACATTACTATTCTTTTATTTATTTCATTTTCATCTATCTATTTTCAATTATTTTAAAATACTGCAATTTATTTAGCTTTATTATTGTGTTTCTATATTCTTTCTTGAAGCACCATCCCCTATTGCACCTTAGTGATATGTGATGATATTCGAGTGGGGAATATATATACACATAATATTTTCAAAATTTTATCAATTACTGAAGATTTTTCTCTTACAATTAAATTTTAATCTCTATGAGTGCATACTTTAAAGGGTGCACTAAGAAAGAAGTGGGCAAACCATTGGTGATTCATAGGATTATTGTCCCCTATACCACTATTTTCTATCTACACAACCTTATCTTATATACTTCCCTAATCCTTATCTCCTCTCTTTCACACTCTTATAAGCATTCACCACCTTACTTATCTCCTTTCTAATCCTAAAACCCCTTTTGATGGTTTACATTACACTATCAAATCCATTGACCCTGTATTTAAATTGATAAAACACATTAAGGGTCTAGGTCAACTATTGATTGACCCGAACTAAGACCTAATTTATTTTGTCAAATAATGATACATATTTGATTGATTTAACCCTATCAACTAAAAATTTTAAAATATTTAGGGTTAGATTCAACTAGATATGTACATTCATTTCATCATTTATTAGAGATATATATATTTAATTATTCATTTGTACTTCTTTACAATTTGATCTTATACCATTATAGTTAAGGAGTTATAGCTTAGGTTTTATACTTGGAGAGGAATCTTGTCTTGTAAAAAAGTCTTGGATGATTTGGCTTTTCTTAGGGATCCCTACAAACCATAAAAACCTCTTACAAACACCTTTGACAAAGGGAGAGATTGAGTCTTGATGGGTTCATCTTCAAGGTAAGTATCTCTAACTTTACTCCTATATTTTAGTAGATAGAAGTAGCATAAGTAATAGCTTTTAAATAATTTCTCTCTGTGAATTATGTTTTTGCTTATACATAGTTTAATCAGGATTCTCCTATGCATGTTTATTTTTATGTTTATTACCCCCACTTTGTGACATAAGCTTTGGTGAGCATTGGAGTAGGTTTTACTTTTAATTATACTTGGTGAATATAAAAACATAAGACATAGCTAGGGTTATTGCATAGTGTTGTTTGACCAAAGGCTTTGGAACCCTCTCTAGTAATATTATTATGGTAAGATACCCCTTAGTTAGGTATAGTGGATCCATTTTGGTCATGACCTTGAATATATAATGAATCAACAATTAGAAGTGTAAGCATTATTTCTCTTTTCTAAGATAGCATTGATTAATAGATTAGCTACATTTCCCTTTACATATAGTTTTAAATCCTAATGATCATTTTTTTGTGGTAACTGATGCTTCTACGGATGGCCTAGGTGGAATATTATGGAAGGAAGGTTTAGTAATAGCATATGAGTCTATAAATTTTAACCCTTATGAGGCTAATTATGCCCTACATGATTTATAATTGGTCACATTAGTGTATGCCTTATATGTTTAGATGCATTATTTTTGGTATAAATAATCTGAGCTCAAGACATATAATTTAGGGCTCAAGTATATAATCACATGACCAAAATTGAATGCTTGGAAAAGATAATGGTTGTATTTTTATTTAATTATGACTTTGATATCAGTTATATAAAGGTAAAATAAAACAAGTTTTTAGATTCTCTTAACTATAGAAATTACATAGAAATAATGGATAGTATCAAAAGTACCTTTTGAGATCAAGTTCTGAGATTCTCCTGGAGAGATTAATCTAGTAGATAATCCTCATGACCATAGGTATGAAGGCCTTTAGTTTGAGTTATAATGATAGACTCTTAAGGTTCAATAGGATAATGTATGTGTTAGATAAATAAATTTTGAGATTTATTGTGCTTAAGTATTTGTATAGCATTCCTTATTTTGGCCACCCATGCTTGTCAAAGTTAATGGTAGAACTAAACCTTTATATTTATAGAAAATAATCAAAAAATATGCAATTGGTTTTCTATCTAGATGCTTGTAATATCAAAAAGTAAAATCAAAACATGTTCATCATGTTGGGTTATTATATGCACATGACATTCTAGAATGGAAATAGCAAGTCATCAATATGGACTTTTTCCAAGGGATGCCCTATTAATGAATAGACATGATATGATTTTTTTGGTGGTTGTAAAACTCACTAAGGTATCACATGTTATTCCAAGTAATTTAATTTATGATTCTCTAGCTATGGCAAAAAAGGTTTGTGCAGGAAATTATAGGTTGTATAGTTTTCTTGAGAAACCATTTCAGATAGAGACCCTTGCATGACATCTATGTTTTATAAAATCTTAAACACAAATTTGGGAACTCAACTTAATTTCATTATATCCTATAATCTAGAAATAGTTGGATAAATTGAAAGGGTAAATTAGGTTTTGGAGGACATTTTGAGAATGTATTGTTGGATCAACAATAAAAATAGGAATAATACCTTCTATTAGTCAATTTTGTCTACCATTCAACTTTAAAATGGCACCATTTATTTCTTTGTATGGAAAAATTTATAAAACACCCATCATTTGGGATAGATTAGAATATAGAGTGGTTTTTTAGCCATAAATGTTGATTCAATGGAAGAGAGGTGAAACTAATTTTAAAAATATAGATTTAATCCAATAATACATAAAAAATATTATGTTGATCTTAAAAAAAATTAAGGTAGTTCTCAATTGGAGAAAAGGTTATTCTATGTGAAAACCACTAAAGATCTCAATTAAAAGTGAAAAATCAACCAAATTAGCACCTAGATATGTAGGACCCATCGAGGTCATAAAAGTGATTAACCTTGTTTAAAAACTTTATTTTCCACTAGATTTAGCACAAATTCACAAAAAAAATTGATGTATCTTATTTAAATAAATATGTGGTTGATCCTTCACATATACTTGATTAAAATTCTTTATAGGATTTGGATCCAAGATTGGTAACAATAGAACTAATCAAAATACTTGAAAAACTCAAGCTCAACTTGTGTAATAGAGAAGTATCACAATGCATGGTGCATAGGAACTAGTATTCTACATATAGTGCTACATGGGAGGATTATGAGGAATTTGTTCAAGTTATTTACTCAATTATTTTTCTAACATATTTTGTTAAACTTATTATATTTTCAAACATGTTTTTTTTTAATAAAATCATCAATAATATTATCTATTTAAGGGGAGGAGATGTTACATCCCATATAATACTTAATAAGCATCATCTATTTTAAATAAACAAGTGACTATGGATTAGTTGGATTCGAATATATGTAGAATATATGGGTATATTTTGTTGTGTTTATTACTTGGACTATTCTATTTTATATTTTGAATCTCTTTTTTGGTACATTTTACTTATCATAAAATGCATGAAATTTTAGTTTACATTTATACATATTTTCATGGATAATACAATGGTATTCATATCATTTACTAGTTAATTATTTTCTAGTTATAATGATATAAATGACTAACTAATTTTATTATTTGAGGTGGATGTAAGACATCTTTCACCCTTACTAAGTGATAAAGAGGGAGAGCATCAAAAGGGAGAGGATGTAAAATCATGAATTTTATTAGTGCAGAGAACCTACTGAGATCCACCATCACACACCAAATTATTTACTTGATTATTTAATTTTCATTTCAATTCTGTGGAATGAATCTTTAATTATGTGCTTTATTACTAAATGATGTTTGACATATAATGAGAATGAGTATTATTGTAGTGTCATAGTGCATGTGTATGCTTGACCATCTTGATTAATTAAATAGCTTGTCATTCTTGTTATATTAATATTTTCTTTCATCATGTGGTTTATTCATAGTTTTCTATTCCATGTCTTTGATTATGTATGCAAAGAATTGTCTTTGAAGTCCCTTGGGTAATTTTGCATGAATCAAGCCTCATTATTCGTAGCATAGATAAACCCTGAAAAGTAAGTCTTAATGATATGGTCTAATCTTAGATTTGAACTAAGTCAATCTTAGCATTTTTAACTTATTCAACTCCTTAGTAGGTCTAGCATATCAAAAAGTTCTTGATCTTGTATCACATATTTACATGTAATTTGGGGATCTTAGAAATTTGGAAATGTTTAAATAATAAATAGATTTTTTACGAGGTAAGTCTCTTAGAAAAACATAATTATTAATATACTTTTTCACAAATTTAAATCCAAAAATTGAATTGGGGATAATCATTAGGGTTTTGACTTATTCTTGGAAGTGCATGTAGTTTTGTTGTGTATAAACTGAGAAAACTTGGTGGATAGAGCTGAAGTCACGCCCATGCAGTAAAGAAACTTGAGTTGCATGAGGGTAGGCCATGTAATTTCTTAGAATATTTAGGCATGGAAAAACAAGATGGTAGAATATAAGAAAGATAACAAGAATTTTTTGGGGAAATTCATGGAATTGGAGAAAGCATATAAGAGGAATTTACTAAGATAGAGTATCAAATAATTATCCAATCTTTAACTATGTTTATCCAAGTAAGTTAACATTTACAAAATACATGGGTTTCCTTTTGAGACACTGAAATTACTTTTAAATTTATGGGTTTATATCTATATGCTCTATGTTGAATATTATTGTGATATATTTTCAAATATGATAAGCTCATTATGTGATTGCTCAAATTTAATGGTATGTTAGCCAAACCTATAGAAAATTTCCAAATTTTCTCTAGTTGATAGGAATCTTGTGAATTTCATGAATGTAGTCAAGTTATCCTGTAGTAAATTTTTATTAAATTATTCCATGGGTCATTGGCATAAAATAAGGTTTTTATTTTAATAAATCCTCACCCATATGGACCCAGGGGTGAGTGTATACTCTCACCCACATGCCCATATTAGTGAGTGAACCTTAAGACTTGGGTAAAGAGTGTAGAAATGAGTCATTTTCAAAGAGATTAAACACCAATGAATATATGTATTGGTTGTAGTGAGATGTTTTAGTGGATTATAAACAAAAACATATGCATTATCTATTGATATAGTTGTGATATGACTAGTTAAAGTATATCATATGTTTTCAAATTAAGTAAAGTAAAGATTAATTGGTAAATTTACTCAGCTATGAATTTAGTTATCATTAAAGGTAGGAATAATAACATTATTTAGTATGGTTTTCTGAGTTGGTTTTAATAACACTCAAGTGTCATATTTTAATACCTAAAACTTATCATAATAGTATAAGTTTTGTAGGGTTGAGTAGGCTGATTGTATAATATTTTATTATATTATGCATGATTATTGTTTACTAATTAGATAGTTATTGGTGATATTTGTATAAAATTATGCAAGGTTGTAGGAGATGTTTGTATAAAACTTTATAAGTTTGTGTCTATAATAGTTATACATGGCTATAAGTGAATTGCATAAATGAGTCTATAATAGTTATACCTAAACATAACTTTTATTTGTGTCATTTACCAAAATACTTAAGTTTCAAGATTTGTTATGCAATCTGACCTCCCTAAATTATATAGTGGCAAGTTATTATATTATGTAGTATGGCTTAGTTTGAGATCTAATAAATGCTAGGTGGTAATAATTATAGAAAAGTTTGAAGGAGCATTAAATCATTATAAACTTATATGTGAGAGGTAACTCTCAAAATCATATTTATAAGGAAATAATGGTTCAAAAATGAATATTATTTCTGCCATTATCAAATTTCACTGCAAAGTAGATTCATAAAAGAGGTTAAGTTTGTCTAGATAATGAGAATTATTGTATATAAAACCTCTATTTTACCAATCCATGAATTTGAAAAACTTAGAACTATCCCTAGTACTTGAGAATATTATATGTTATTTAAGAATATAAAATCTAAATGCATATTTTTTGGAGATGGCTTTGAGTTATAAAACATATTTATTTGATTAGGAAATGATTTCCATTAAATAATAAAATTGATTAAAATGACTTTGATGAAATGATCCAAAATTGTTTTTGAAATACAGATGTGATTTATGGTATCCTTGAATGAAAGGATTGTTGTATTTATTTATGTAACATACCTTCTATGATTAGTTCACTATAAAACTCATATTTTTATGAAGTTGTTGGCATTAATAAATTATGGTTTTTATCATCTTGGATATATGATTTCTTTGGGTTTTACCTATGTTTTTGTCATACTTTTGTGATTATTAAGGGATTATGAGTTTTGGAAAGGAAGCCTATTTATAATTAATCATTTCATATTAACTTGATGGAAAATTATAATAGTGTGTATAGAAGAGAGTATGGATGACATGGAATATGACCCAGATGTGAAATATAATACTATTATTTAATGTTTCATCCAAAGTGATGTTATAGTTGTATACATTTTCAGTCCATGATACTTTCTAATTTATGTATTTACTTGAGTTCATACTAAATATAGCATTACCTAGGGTATTATGACTTGATGCATGTAATAATGATTTTAATTTCATGTGTGATTCTTGAATGGTTTTGGATACTTGCATTTTCATTATTTGTCCCTTTGTTAAGGGAAGGGACACTCCTAGTGGGGAGATGTGTGGGATATCAATGATCTATTCTTAGAGGTAAAGCACCCAAATGATGTTATCCATGTTTATAGCTTCATCTAAACCTATTATAAAACATACTCATGACTAATATTCTAATTTTATGAGTTATTTCATGGAATATTTATTGTATTATTCTACCATATTAATGTACTTAACTACTTTACATAGTAATGGAAATTATTATGCATTCACATTCATTATTTAGTATATTATACTTTAGCAGAGGATATAAGTAATGAATGTGTTTGACATGGTATACTATGGTATTCCTTTATAGTTTTCTTGTACCATTATTGTTGTAATATTGTATTTATGTATCTTAAATATTGAAACAATGAACTTTTATACCATTATTGAGGTAGATGTGTATTGTTCTGTAATCTTATAGTGTATTACACCTTTGAGAACCTTGTATGGGTTAATGTAATTAATGTGCATATGTGTGTAGAAATGAGGTTTTTTATGAATTTACATTTTTTGTATTTAATTATTATTAACTCTAATATAAGTATTATGTATTATTTAAGCTGTATAAATTATAAAATTACATTGTCGTTACACATGTAAAGAACTAATTAAACTAATAGTAGTTAGTTAGTTTTTGTTAAAAAAAATTTTAAAAATTATTGCAATTTAGGATTTAACAATTATATTCTTCATTTCTTTCTTTGATCTTTCCATTTTCTCATAGAATCAGTATGACCGAAATATCTTTTTCAAATAGAATTGAATCTAAAACAACATTTCATAGATCAAAATAATTAAATGATGATACTTTATACATGTTAACATGTCCTTATCATTATAATTAATAATTAAAAAACAAATTTTTCACTATTTTTTATGAATCAATCAAATATTCATTTCTAGGGTTTTTTTTCTTGAAAAAATAGTGCACTAGGTCTATTATCTTCTAATCCTGATAAAATTAATATAACTACCATGAAATAATAAACACCAAATGATTATATTATACTTCTTTATAACCTATATTACATGTCTCATATGAAGTATGAAATATCTCTTGTTATTTTTTTTCATTTGATTTGTTCTCTTATTTTTTCTAAAATATTATTTTTAGCCCAATTCATGATCAATAGAAGTTGTTCCATGCTCTACACTTTATTTGTGTACCAAAATTTATTGTAACTTTATGTGCCTACATAAAAAATAAGTAATGCATCATGTGTGTTGATCTTATTCACAGCCATGGCCAATTTATGATAATTGTAAACATCAATAGTTAATACAATATTTTGTGACAAAATTATCACTAGGAAAGAGTATGAAAATTAATAACTTTACTCTTAAATATAAATCAAGATATGACATAGGTGATGTTGAATTTTATATAGTGGTCACTACCAAAATGATAATTTATAAGATCCCTACTATTTACAAAAATATTATACTTATACTTGATAAAAAAATTCATCCACTTATAGAATTGAATGCTTTATACTCAATTTTCTCATTTGATGTTCTTATTATTGCATTTAATCAAAATAATTTAATTATTAGTGTGAGTGTCAAGGATGCCAACATAAGCAATGGCATTACTAATGTAATTAAATTTATATTTATTTCCCTGTTTGTATCTCTATTTTATTTTTCATTCAATTGATATTTTCACATGTCATACTATAACACAAAACAAATTCATTCAACCTACTTCTAGGTGTTTTTGGATAACCAAAACCAATAATTATGATATACAATTCAACAATAGTTATGATATGGTACTATATCAATCTTCTTACTCTATAATGTTATTAATCAAGATGAAAAGGGCACTCAAACCATACAAACTAATATTTTCTCTTTATTTGAACCATTTAATGATGAATGCACCAAAAAATAGAAATATGCTCTTGAAAATGAAAGTGTTGAGACCCATAAATAATTTTATGCACTATTTTTTTTAGCATATTTTAATATTTTCCTTGTTACATTCTTTTTTATCTTTGATAATGTAGATAAAAATAAAAAAAATTAACAATGGAGATTAAAAGTATCATAAAACAATAAATTGTTTACTTGATTCCCTTCGAACTTATCGACAAGGACTGTTCACAACTTAATATCATGTAAATCAAAAATAATATATTTCATATTGTAAAAGCACATGTGCACAACAACAATACATTATGAGCATGCATTGTAATATAAAATCCAAAACCCTGACGACCCACTTGATTGTACTTTATGCCATCCATCACTTCATAAAGCTATCCAAAAACTAATAGATATTTATTGTAAGAAATAAATAGAAATAAATTTTCCCACTATTTTCCTCTTGTGCCAATTTAATATTAGTGGAAATTTCACACTTGAAATAGAAAATGTCATTGCACATATGAATGAAACTTGAATTTGTCTAGAAAAAAATGCATCTATTTGATTTTATTTTATGATTTTATTACTTGTAAATTGTTCTATTCCATACACAAACTTTGATTTATTTTTAAAATAGAATTTTTATTTTAGATGTTGTCTTTTGGAGAAATGTGTGATGTAGTTGATTCTAATGTTTGATTAAAATCAAGCCACCTCTATGTTTTGGAAAAAAAAATTGCACTACGAAAAAAAATATTTTATAATTTTATTTAATTTATGTAGCCTATCTTGGATAATGGAACAATGATATATACCCCAAGATTTTAACATGTATATGGAGAAAAATAAGATTTATATACATGCAATTTTTTAAACTCATCCATATCAATACTAAACAACATATACACATTTTAATTCTTCCCATTTCACCTCCATTTTTTTTAATTTTTAACCTTAATTATAAAATAAAAAGTATTATAGTTCACTTCTTCAAATAATGTGCATAAATATCTTTTTTATTTGATTTGGATATCCAAATCTGTAACTCAGTTTGTCTTGTTTTACATGAGTTTATTATCTCCTTTTTACTATAGATATTAAATACATGTGTTTTTTCATCTATATTAACATCGAAGAAGTTTTCAATATATTTTTTTATTCGATCCAAATAGTTAGATTCTAAAACTGTATGTTTATTCTTCTTGAATTTTAAAAAATCAAGTATGTTATTTTATAGATACAATTTCAAGAAGAATAAACATATAATTTTGATTTAGATACATGTTTTGAATTATATTTTTAATATTTTATAAATACAATATTCTTAATTATTTTTTAATTGTATTATATTTTATTTTATCAACAATCATCGAATGTTCATTCGAGTCTGAATTTGAATTCCAAAGCTCAACATATCTTAATTATTTTTATTGGAATAATTTTCTCATATATTTCACACATCTTGTTCTTAATATCCACATGAGCACAACACCTCAAAATGGGTCACTTTACTCACTACCATATAAAATTAAACAACCACTTACAAAGGGTCACTTCTCTCACTGCTATATAAAATTTAACCACTACAAACCACCTCATTATGCATCATTAGAGTGGTTACAATCATATTATAAAATAATATAAATTTATCTATTCAATTTAAGTAAAAAATATTTGGTGTGTTTATTTTAGTCTTCATTGTAAAATTTTCCAAAATTGAGATCACAATCAAAATATATTAACTATTATTAATACTGAATATTCAATTCATAAAGGGGATATTCCATCTATAAATAGTAATCATAATAACATATGGCACATAATCATTATTATGCTAATAATTTACTTTAAACCCATATTAAAACATCCAAACATGAATTTAAAATACATTTTTTATCCATTCATGATTCATATATTTTTATTCTTTCATTGCTTGTGATTGTATGTGTTGAGATTTGCATGATTCTCATGTATATAAAACTCTAAGTGGATGTTTTTTAATGGTATTGTAAATCATTCTATGTTTCTTGAATATTTTCTCTTTATATCATTTTTTATTCAATTGACAATATAATTTATTTTATCTTTGCAACATAGCTCACCCTATTTCTTAAATGCATTATCTATGATATTATTTAATAATTATGCTTGAAATAACACTTTCAAGGGTACCATTCTTTTTTTTACAATATTTTTTTATTTTTTTCACTACATTTTTACATTTTTTCAAGATTGGTTGAGTACAATATTGATAAAGCCTACAAAATTTAACATTGAAAATATAATGAAGGAGAAGTTTGATATTATATATTAATATTATTTGTTATAGAATGATAATTAATTTTATGGTCATGGAATCAACATAAGCCTTTACTTAAAATATTTATGTTCAAATTTAGTTTATCTTTTCTTCCACATTTTATTGTAGTGCAATAATTTTCTCATTAGATGCATTACATCATCATATTTTATGAATTGAAGCTTTAAAAAGGTTATAGTAGACATAATTATTTCTACCCTACCTAGAATATGTTTTGATTTCATGGTTTGGTATTTCTTAGACATCCCATAGCTACATTAAATTCCAATGTTCATGCTTTGAATTGTACCTTATAAATGCACTTGTCATTGTAAGACTACAAGAACCACCATATACAAATAGTATTGTACATTATAAAAAATATATAAAATAGTTCAATATTTAAATAGACTCTAGATACTATGTAAAAAAATTCTATTGTATTTTATTTTGTACGAACCAAATATTTTAACATGTTTACAATGCTAGGTTTGTAATCTATAAAGTGAAAAAATAAAATCTATAATGTAAATATTTTCACTTTAGATATATTCAAGATCATCGCTAAATATAAATTTAAAGATTCCATGGATTATTCCCAATTACATTTTTTTAAAAATATTTTCTTAAAATGTAATTATAATTGATTACAAATCTTAATTTTCACATCTGAATCTATATTCCAAAGTTTTAAAAAAATAAAACAATAATAATCAAGATTATCTTTTGAACATTGACAAACATTCTACATTTTTTATAATCTATTAATAAGTTTTCATTACTACTTCCAATTTGAATAGATCCTACACTTCAATTAATTTACTCTTTTCCACTAATTTTATATTTTATTCACAATTTGATATTGACCCTCTCTCACTTTTACAGTTACTTTGCAATTTTAACATCTAGTCAAGTTATGAACTAATGATTGATGGACCACTATGTTATCCTTTTTTATTATAAATTATCTAGATTTTATTATCCATTATATGAATTTAATAATATGTTTCCTCATCTTGTTCTCCAATGTGAAATTAACCCAAAATAGAGATTACTTGCAAATTTTGGTGATTCATATGATCTCAATTCAAATTTAATTTCAATTTGCCTCATCACAATGTATTGAATTGGATTTGAATTTGAATTTTTAATCTTCCTACGTAATTTTTAATTATAATCATTCATTCATGTTGTGAATTTAGTGTATTTTGTTAATAAGCAATGAAATCATCAAAATTATTCCAACATCAATGAAATATATTTGTTGTGCACATGGCACCATCATAGAGCATCATGCTCACATAGTTCATTTTTATTTTAGTGTGTTAAATTTGGATCCATTAATTTATTATGTTCATTTCATATTAGTTTTCATCCACCTTTATCCATATGTATTCCCACATGTTTAATTCTACTCTCACATTTAACTTTGACCATGATCACTTGGAGTGACACATGGTATCCCCTTATTTATTCCATTGTTGTCCCATTTATTTTTTAATTAATATTTTATGTGGAAATTCCCCTATATTATTTTTATTCATTGTATTTAACCTTTAATGTGTTTAACATTAGTATTCTATAAACTCCCATCTCATTTTCCATAAAGTCATGTGCCAACCAAATCATTGTGACAAATGATGGGCATCATTTCACCTCTGTGTGGCAACATCACGAAACCTAAGGTTTATAGAATGATGTGGTCATGGATTTTATTTGTGGCTTCCTGTAAATCCCTTGTTTTATTCACTTCATTTAAATATTTTCTCCCATATATTCTTATATATAAAAAATGGTGCCACACTAAAAACCATATAAAAATGTATATGCAATAAACTATATTAATAAAATTTATAATCATAAGGATACACATATATCCTAATCTCAATGGGATTACGATGTATTTTTTGTGTTGGATTATAAAATCTAAATCTTTCTTATTTTTGTGTCTTTTTTGTTGTAATGAATAATGCACTCAGGTCCTACTTTTTAATTTTTATGTTTACTTTATATTTATGGTGGTCATATGTCAGTACATTTTTTCATACATCTCAATGGTTTTATTGTGACAAATTATATTGTAAACATTGACTCATCCTACTAATCACTACTTAACTAGATCATAGAGTCAAAAAGGTTCATGTATTCAAACCTACTTTATTTCCTATATCATTTGAGCTAACATGTGTCACTCAAATGGATTCATGGACTAGAAGAAATCAAAAAATGAAATTTTAAGATGCAAATGTTGTTTTGGATGAGATAGTTTATATATTTCATTCTCTCTTTTGTTTTTTTATTCATATTTTTATGGCCATGACCCTATTTGATTTGTATTCATCATATTTATCCTTTAATGTATTTAATATGATTATTCCATGTGGTCATATCCTATCTACCAAAGATTCACATCCCAATGAGGTCATTATGAATAATGATAAGCACAAAATTTGACATCCACATCATATCATCAAGGAATATAAAGTTAAATCGATGATATAATCATGGAGGTTCTTTGAGGACTCATTGTTTTAATGTAAAATCCTCTCATAATACTCTAAAACCAACAACAAAATTTTATTTTAATTAACTTCAATTTCCTCACATAGAGTTTAAAATCCCTTACCTCAAAAACACATCCACAAAAAAATTTCACACTAATACATAATAAAAATATTATGCCTTCATCTATAATCACTCCTTTAAAACTACTTTGGATGGGTAACTAAATTAGTCTCATTTTGTCTTACTTAAATGCCATGTTATGATCTATGGACATGTTAGTTATGGTCCCATAATAGATGACTTATCCAAAGTCACTTAAATCCCAAAACAAACCAAAACCAAATGATATCTCAAAACCCTAAATTTAGATTCTACTTTTTCTACACACACTTCTTTAGTTGCCTATGTATCAACTTACGCTCCCAACGTAAATGTAATCATTACTAAAATAGTTCTCTAAAAACCCAAAATGTGATATTGAATATAGAATCCTTATAATTCTTAGGGATGAATATTACATTATATTATAATCTTATTTCATTATTTTCCACCTATAAATTATTAACCTTAGTTAATAAAAAAAATGCACTTGAAAATATATATGACTATATATTTTTATCACAAATCATTGTGATTCTAATAAACCCCAAGGGTTGAAAATGAATGTTATCACCAATTACAAAGTGTTGATCCTCTTTTATATAAATATACTCCACTACGTGGCCTTTGATGTAGTTGCATTATAAAGTTATCTACCTATATACCTTGACTTATTCACTTAATGCTTAATAAAGAAATGTTAAAAATCATAACAATAAATAATGTGAATACCATCTCTATGTGGATATCTCCAATTGTTTCTCATAGATTTAAACCACGTATAACCCATAATTAATAATATCTCATGTTCATAGACCTATAAAAAATCCATGGAATTCCTTTATTCCATTAGTACTATGTTTGAGGCTATTAGGATACATAAAATCTAAATGAATTTACATTCTTATTATCCAACTATGTAGCCTCCAATATACTTTATAATTTACACTTACTTCATTGATTTTGGTATGGTCTTCATACATAGGTGATCACCAAGTTTCCACACAACCACATACCTATGTGACAATCACCATAGACTTAAAAACTTATTGACCACATCCTAAAGTTCCATTAGTTCATAAACACCCCTCCTTC
>JARHVA010001208.1:765000-770000 GCA_037957365.1 Torreya grandis
TGGTCTAATCATAACTTTGAACTAAGTTGGTCTTAGCATTTGGAACTTATTTAACCCCTTAGTGGTTATAGCATATTAAAAAGTTTATGATCACACATTGCATATTTACATGTAATTTGGGGGTCTTAGGAATTTAGAAAAGTTTAAATTTTAAATAGATTTTTCAAATATTAGTTATGAGGTAAGTCTTTTATAAAAAAACATAATTATAAAAAAAATCACAAATATGGATCCAAAAATTGAATTATGGATACTCATTAGGGTTTTGACTTATTCTTGAAGATGTGTATAGTTTTATTATGTGGAAGTTGAGAAAACTTAGGGGATAGAATTATAGTCACACCCATAAAGTAAAGAAACCCTAGTTACATGAAGGTAGGCCATGTAATTGCTTAAAAAAATATGGAAGAATATAATAAAGATGAGAAAGCAAAGAATAGGAGTTGTCTAGGACATATTATCAAGAAAGTATTTAATCTTTACTTATTTTTTATCCAAGTAATTTAACCTTCATAAAATAGATGAGTTTCCTTTTAGAACATTGTAATTCATTTTAAATTTATGGGTTTGTATATATATTATTTGGGTTGAATATTATTGTGATGTATTTATAAATATGATAATCCTATTATATGATTGTTTGGATTTAAGGGTATGTTACCCAAACCTATAGAAAAAACCCAAATTACCTATAGTTGATAGGAAACATGTCTATATTGTGAATGCAATAGAGTTATCCTTTGGAAAATATTTATTAAATTATTTCTTGGGTCACTGGCATAATATATGGTTTTTATTTTAATAAATCCTCACCATATATACCTAGAAGTGAGATTATACTCTCACCCATATGCATCATTAAATAATTAGACTAATTAAAATGACTTTGAATAAAAGATATAGAATTGGCTTTGAAATATGGATGTGCTTTATGGTATCCTTGAATGAAATTTTTGTCTTATTTAATTATGTAGCATACTTTATATGATCAGATATTTAGAAAACTCCTAGTTGTATGAAGTTGTTGGCATTAAGACAATTATGGTTTTTATGAGTAGTTTTTTATAAAACTCCTTATGTAATTTTTATCTATGTAACTTTTCATTTTTCAATTTTTTATTATGTATTTTTTACTTTTACATTAATGTCTTATGTAATTTTTCTAGTTTTTCCTTAGAAAATGTAACCATAGTTTGAGTAGGTTTTTTAATTATAGTTGGTGTGTTTGAAACTGGTGATGCTTTAATGGAATTATCTAATGTAGTAAATCATCACTATCAATAACATTTTTTATTTTGGTCTTAAGATCCTAACACTTATCCATATGATGTCCATGTATTCTAAGATAAGCACAATAATATTTATATTTCTTTAGAGGATGCATAGGAGCTAATGTGATCAACTTGTTCCAAAGCATATCCCTTAAAGTTTTTTTGTTTTCTTATTAACCTTATACAAAATATTTGAACCACTATTTGTCTATGTATTATGTTTTTTAAACCCTAATTGAGATGAAATATTTTGAGGCATAAAATTATTGAATGGAGAGGTAAAAATGCAATTGAAACTTGCATACTTAGGATTGTCTACATGTGTGATCATATACTCAAGTTTGTTAAGCTTAAAATATATTGAGAGAAGGGGGTGAAACAGTATATCATATATCTTTTTACTTAATTTGATTTCTTTTCTTTAACCACTTAATCACACATTCAAGATATGTAATAAAACTGAAACAATAATTTGCACCACACAAGAGAGAGAGAGAGAGAGAGAGAGAGAGAGAGAGAATATTTTTACGTGGAAACCCAAAGAGGGAAAAAACATGAAGAAAAATATCAAGTAAATGAATGAGCACCAACTCAAACTATAAAGTTCGCAAGCACCAAATTATAGGAACACCAACAGAGTAAATATTTATGAGAACCAACCCATAGGATCACCAACCCCTTAAAAATATTTGTGAGCACCAACCCATAGGATCACCAACCCCTCTTGTGTATAAAAAAAAACTATCTCTCAATGTTGCTTACTCAATAAACGATAAAACTCTATAATATCCCCTACTTTTCTCTCTTCGAAAACAAATACAAACCATGCACTCCCTTGAATATTAAAAATGGCTTCTCAAGCCTTTATTTATATCTTTCCAAATGACCTTTGGCATTCACCCTTTGTAACCCTTCAATCCTCATGTAAAATGGTACCAAACTTGCATGACCCTTTGTATCCTTGCATTTGAAAATACATATGGTGACTCTTCATAAGCAAAAGCATCCTTTCCTCTTTTGTCTTTATCTTAGTGAATTTTTGTATTCCTCAAAGTGTCCCATCATGTAAAAATGCACCATACCTCTTTTGTCTTCACATGGTGACTCTTAGAATTCCTCAAGATGACTCTTCATGATAAAATGCATCCCATTCCTCTTTCATCTTTTACCCCATGAATATTTGACTTCTCCATGGGCCCTATTTTGACTTATTTGCAACCAAAAATATATTCATTAATATTAAATAAATATTAACACATATTATCCAAGATATGAATATTAGAAACATCATTAAATGCAATGGGGCCTTTATCACCAATAATGCTAGACCTTTGACATCAATGACAATATTTCCAATAGAGTGATGTAATATTTAGACACTTTTATTTTATAACATATCTTTAGACTCCCTCAATAGATAAATTATCATTCAAGGGTTGGGAAAATGTAACTTTATAATCACAAACCTTAGACTTCTCAGATTTGATATGCATACAAATTATGTCAATAGGAGGCACCATACCTCTTTTTATAGTGATAGCATGGACCTAATATGATGTACGGTAGCTATCACAACCTTGACAAGTGATAAAATAAGATACATATAGAGGTTATTTTGACTCAACATTCATACAAGATGTATTGCATAGAAGATTTAAGAACTCCTAATTAATGATTTTAGCCTTAGCTTTATTGCACATAAATTCTATCCATTTATTTTCATACTTAATAAACATATTGCCTAATTTGGGCCAGAAACATACAATTACATCAATAATTGCCTTAATTATAAAATACAAATAATAAATATTCATTATAACCATCACATAATGTCTAGAATAAAGAACCAACCACCCCAAGAAAAACCATGAGAAATTTTTTGGAAATAAAAAATATTTTGATATAAATATTCAATAAATGTTACCCAAAAATATGTCTTAAATAGATTCATCCTTCACCCTCTAGCATAATTTTAATAAAAATAATAAAAATTTGTTCTATAAAATACATATAGAATTTATGTGGAAAAAATAGGATTTTTTATCCAATTAATATGCCTATCAAAACCCTGGTGTAATTTTAGATAAAATTATTTTGAATTAGATATGATTTTAATGAGGAATACAAGCTATTATCCTAAGAGATGAATTCATAATAGGGATATAAACATGAAATCCTAGAGTGAAAAAAGAAATTTCATATATGTGTATGATGAGAGAAAATAATAAATTAGGTTTAAAACCCTAATATAAAAATTTAAAATACTATAAAGAAGGAAAAAAACCCTAAATAGAACCTAGGGTTTAGACATGATTGATATAAATAATGTGTTTGCTAGGATATTTTATCTTATTTTATATCAATAAACTTAAATAATCATAAAACCTTTAAATTATTCATATTACATAATGTATAAAAATAACACGGATCTTAATGTTATAATATAGTATGATTGAACAATTATAATTTACTAGTTATGGAAAACACTATAAATATTAACATACTTAGTTGGTGTTTTTCTATACAGGATTGAGACTATGTGCAAATGACAGGGAGAGTTGAAAATAGGCCAAGAGATGCTCAAATTAGGAAAGTTAGTATTGGTATTTAGGTCTGCCTAGATGAGTTTATTGTGATATTGATTCCTACATAAGGATAGAGGCATTTTACTTATGTCATATTATAAAATCCCCTATGATCATTGAGTTTTTGATAATATCCCTAATCTTATGAGATTTATATTAGTGTGGTCTCAATATTTTCACTAGTCACCTATGAAAAGAACTCATTAGTGTAGCTAAGAGTGGTCTCTGTAAAATATCACCTGTTAAGACTTTCAACTAAAATCCATATCTAATAATTTAATATATTATCAGCCCTTAAGGTTCACAAGATAGTGAATTCTCTTCTAATTTCCTTTAGAAGCTACATATATCCTGAGTTTCAGGCTTTGGAGAGTTATGTTCATGTTCTTCCCTTTTGATGAGCTAGTTATATTTATTCATTAGTCATAGATTAATTCATTACTCGTGAAATCATATTACTTTGAATTTATATGATGACAAAGGTAATAAGTATTTATTAACAGGAAGGAAACTTAAGCCTCCTATACTCAGTTTAATGATCATTTATAGAGCTTTCATTCCAAAGGGAAGATACAACATATAAGTCAATTCTAAACTTTATCCACCTTCTCTACTTTACTTTGATTGTATTATTCATTCCATAGAATGTATATATATTTGATAACCCTTAACTTCAAAGAAGTAAGGGTGTCTTAAGGATTAAATATGTTCTTACTTAACAACAAACAATGATCATAGTGACCTCTAGTATTAAATTATTAACATATTAAAATTAATCCTACTCCAAGCATTCTAGATAAGCAAAGCAATATAAATGGAATATACATAACATGCTAATTTTAGGTTATAACTTTGCCACTATGCATATTCATCTTCACCTATCCCATTATGAAATAAGACAAGGGTGAAAGTTAAAATGCATGCACCATATGTCTAGAACCATGTTGATTTGTTTGGATGCTTGATTGGTCAAGCCTAATCACAAATGATATTAGATGATGAGGTGTTTTAGTACAATGAGACACACTGGGTACCCTAAATAAATTTTCACATAGTCTAGAAGGTATTAATAATTAATCCTTTCATTGATCAGTCCATGGAACCTATTGAAGCCATTGAAATTGTAGTGAAATATGTTGAGCCA
>JARHVA010001208.1:775000-927500 GCA_037957365.1 Torreya grandis
TTTCCACTTTAAATAAATTGATCTCTTGCACATAAAACCACTTCACACTTTAAATAAATTGACCTCTTGCACATAAAACCACTTCACACTCTTTGTAAAGAGAGCATAATTTTGTATGTTTTCACCATTTATGTTTCGCATAGGATTTGAAATGGACGTAATCCAATCCAAATATCCATGATAATTTAGCGTACATGCAAAAAATCTTAAACATTGTTAAGTGTCAAAAAAGAAAGATGAAAGAAGGAAAAAAGAAGAAGAAAGAGTGCATTGCACTGGTGGGCTTCTGGATGAATAACAAATTTGGGCTTCAGCCACGCCATCCATCACGCTGACTTATGCCGCTCACGCGGACAAATGTTTAGGTATACCACTTGATAGGAATTTTATATAATTTTGAAAAGAATGATGACATCCTCAGCTTGTGCCGCTTTTAGAATGCAACGCAGGAAATGCTCACAAAAATATGTTGTGGCTCCTCATTTTCCATTAAATAATCTAGAAAAAATTGCTTTTGTGCAGTGTTTGGAACCAGTCATATTTTCAAAAAGCTTTGAAGTATTCCTGCTCCTTTTTTTCCCAGAGATTATGGTAGATTCTGTAAACTTTGGTTTTAACGTGGTATTGTTGTCTTAGGGTCTGGAGGATCATCAAGAGCAGATGCGGTAAACTAGCAGTTACCCCGAGGAAGCAAGGAATGCCAAAAGGAATCGTAGACATTATCACGAACACATGGTTTTAGGTGAGTTGGCAACAGCCATCAAATTTAACCCTTATTTATCATGTAGTATGCGAACTTGACATGCAGGTCAACCACATTTGATCTGTGCTGTATGCTCTGTCTTCATCGACTTAACGTCCTCCAATTACCCAGGCGATTTCTGCAGCAGACGAAATATGTAGTTTTACGAAGAATCAATAGAGCCCAGAGTTCCCAGGCCAAACATGGCGACAAAGCCTCGAGTGTCCATGATTTCTCGAACTGGCACCCACGCTTTGTCCTTGGCCATGTAGCCACACTCAATTGGTTCCAGGACTGAATCAACTGCAAGATTGAAGGATCCCATCCATGGAAGTTCAAGTACAATCCAACAAACGAGGAAGCAAATCGTTTCGCTGGAAACCTAGCTAATTCCAGATCAGCGATTTTCTGCTGCAGTTGATGGACTTCACCTGTACTTTCATGGATGCATGGGGTCCTTCAGCCTGCAGTTGCTTCATACACCTTACTATTTACTACATATGTTCTTTGATAATGATCAAAGACAGCATGACGTCAGAAAATTATTTGTTATTTCCTACGCAATGTTAATCATACATAATTATCATCTTGGAAATAAAAAATAATAGAATAAAACATACATATTTGAAGCACTTTGATAATATGGCTGGTTCCAAACACTTTCTGCACTACTGCAAACTTGTCTGGATCATCTGATGACATATGAGGAGCCAAAACTCATTCTTTCGAGCATAAAAGAAAGATAAAATTTAACAATATAGCATTTTGAGAAAGAGAATAAATTTCAATTTTAGAGCTTATAATATAAAACTAATTAAAAATATATATATAAACAATATTTTCATTGTCTATATAACATATACTGTTTGGTCTGTGGTGCTGACTGCCGACTGCCAACTCTCTGTACATACCTAGTCGGTGGCCACAATGAACTACTTTTTTAACACCTTTCCCTCTCATATATATATATATATATATATATATATAATATTTTCTTTGTATACTATTTGGTGTGTGATGTCATTATATACTGTTTGGTCTTTGCTGCTGACTTCCAACTCTCTGCACCTACCGAGCCGGTGCCCACAGTAAATTACTTTTCCAACAACTTTCCCTTTCGTTTCTACTGTGAAATGATAACTTTACTGAGCTTTGGCATTTTTATATGGTTAATTATGGGCATTTTTATATGGTTCATTTTACTGTGAAATGATAGCTTTACTAAGCTTGGACATTTCATTTTTTCAAATGGTTCATAACGGCGATCTCAAGATTCGCCCATTCTTATGTGGTTATCATCTTAAACTGTCTTTATTCCTCATCCGTCCATTAGAATCAATACTGTCATTTTCTGGAACAGACAATGCCGACAATGCTTTTTGACATGTAAACGGAATGCATAAAATAAAAAGGTTGATGCTTTTTTAGCGGTATACATTGGACCATATTCACATTGTTCAAAGAAAAAATTCATCTTCTTAAACGATTAAATTTTTAATTTTTATTTTAATAAACATTAATTTTAGATGATTCTGTATAAACGAAACAATTCAATAATAAATTAATAAAAAATATTGTCACACCATCCACTAAAATAGGAATCCACTAATTTAAAAACTCGTATTCAAGAAAAGCTATGAGTCTTTAAAGACTGATAAAAAAAAGGTGTGTGGACGCGCAACCCGGGCCACCTTTTAGGAAATATTCCCTTTAAATATTTTTTAATGTGCTCAGTTTGACATTTTCATGGGCATTCAAGGCGCTATAAATGTTTCCCTGGTTGGGCATTGTTCTTCACTGGCGTTCAATGGATTTATATGATATTAAACATTACTGAAGAGTAGATTTCATGAGAAAGAGTCTTACATGTAGAGTCAGACCGTGTTACTCAGCCAAGAATGAATTGCTCACTTTGTATTCTGAAATTGGATGGGAATTCCATGCATATAAGAAGTAAATAATATATCAGTATTGTGGTCAAGTCATTCTTGGCATAGAATCATGTTCTGCTTCTCATGCCAGATTCTCCATGATTCTTGTATCTATTCATTTTGGCTTTGATCAATAAAACTGTGATGTAACTATATTTGGTAATTAGAGTTTGTCTGTGTTTGGTAATGAATTCCAACATTGTTCTGTTTACTTAATTATTGCAGTAATGTAAACATCACATACTTCCTGATTTTAAAAAGAAAAAGCCGTGCAAAACGTTTTTTTCGCCTCAAACTATGTGAAGTCCATCGGTTATTACTGAAATTTTGGAAAGCCTCGTTTTATTTTAGAAGTGTGCGCGTAGATAAAACATTTTATCGATCATAAATACGAGCCAGTGGAGTTTGTTTTTTCAGAGGGTTGATTCTTGTAAGAAAGAAATTTCGTGGTCTTCTTAATCTTCTTTCTGAAAGGATTAATTTCATATTATCATTTTTTTTTCTCAATTCTAGATGTGACTCTGAAGTGAATGATGAAGAAGAACATGATTATAACGGATGACTTCTCCTAAATTATCGCATTTTGAAATCCATCTGGCAAGTAAGAAAGGCAATAGGGACTAGCTTTGAATCCCTGAAATTGTTCCCAATGGAATTTACAGAAATTCAAACTAATCATTGAATAGAAATTTGAAGATACCATGGATTTTTCCCCATTTCTTTGTTTAAAATTTTGTCAAAGATTAGTAATCTATTAACGTTGAAAACAATGAATTAAAGGATGGAGAAAGGAAAATGTAAATGAACAAACAAAATATGATGGGCATCTTACATGCGATAGAGAAGTGGTATTGATTTTTATTAGAGATTTTGTTTTATCAAAACTATCCATCTCAACTTCAAGCCCCTTTTAATTCAGGGAGCATTTATAAAGTACTAACAAAAATAGATTGAATGTAGATTATAAGCATAATAATTTTAGATTTTGAATAATAAGTAGAAAGATAATGTAGTGATAGTTTCACTATCATGTCAAGTGTTGTATCTATCATCCAATTTGTTTGGTTACAAATCCTGTTTAATTTTTTTTAAAGAGATTTTTATATTTTAATTTGAAAAATGAATTATATGTAAGATGAAGAATTTCTCAACCCATAAGTTCGTTATCTTCTTTAAAGATCACATTTACTTCAAACAAGGTTCCCATTTAATTCGGAAATCACTTGAGTCCCCATCCAAAAGACATAGGGTTCTTAAAAAAAATATAGAAATATCACCTCCAATTTACTTTTGTATAACAAGGTTCCCATTTAATTCGGAAGTCACTTGAATCCCCATCTAAAAGACATAAATTTCTAAAATATATATATAAAAATATCACCTCAAATTTACTCTTGTATAACACGATAAATGACATTTTATAATTTGAGGATAATTGTTGTAATCATAAGCATAGGCAAGTATAAAACATTCCATCCTCATGGTTTTTGCAATTAAATTTTATGCCAATTTTAAAAATAGAAAATTGTGTTCATAAAACTTTTTTAAAGGTTAATAATAATCTAAGGTAAAGATAAAATATTTTTTGAAAGATATATATTGGTTGATTATGTATATTTATTTTATATTTATGATAAAAATAAAGTTTCATATTTATGATAAAGGTTGTTAAGTTGTATTTCTAACATGTATTTAAAATATGTGAGATTTTAAAATGGATAATTTATTTTTAAAATTAATTTTTTGAAATTTTTTTTGAGTATATAGGTGAATTTAATATAAATGCTATTTATCATTCTTAAATCAATGGATAGATCTAGATACTAGATAAAGTTTTAGAATTTTATTTGAACATGTATTTAGAAAATAAACATGAAAAGTAGGTGAAATAGTTATATGTGGTTGAGTAATTAGACGATACTATGTACAAACCTAATGGATAAATATGTTATTTAATATATTTTATGATTTTAAATATTTATTATTTATAAATTAAAATTTTATAAAAAATAAAGTCCTAATAATCGTAAAGATAATAAAAAGTATATAAAGCATACTTAAATAATTAGAAGATAATTTAATTATGAAAGTGAAGTTAATGAAATATAAATCAAATTAACATACGACAAATAAAAAATTTGAACTAGAGAACATTGAATTTGTTTAGTTACAGTCATATAATAATATGACATTGAAGGAGAATAGAAAGCATAAGCTTTAAACTAAATACTCGGGACCATGGAGGATTGGACTAAGGTCATGGAAGTGGCCTATGTAATTCATATCTTAAATAGAGGGAGGGTTTATATATATATATATAGTCCATAATTAAAACGAAGGTATATTTATGATAGAATTTAAATTTCTTTGAAATAGGATGATTTGATATTTGAAGATCAAGTGGAAAGGGTTTTTTTTTAAGATGAAATGTTGGAAAGAGGATATTATGTCGAAAATAATTTAAATTTATTTTAAAATTTTGAAAAATATATTAAGAATATAAATATAAATATAAATAAAATAATATCTTTTCATTCATAATTTTAATTTTTATTAGCTAGTATTATTTTATATATCAATTTGAGTTATATTTGGAAATTTAATAACAATAAATTTAATTCTTAATTTCTATATAAATTTTTTTATTGATTTTAAGAATAAATCTTTTGAATGGAAAAGATTTGTTGTATTCTTTGGTACAATATCTTATTATTTATAATATTCTCTCCATAAATTTATAATTTTTATTATTTTATTTTAAATTATAGATATTTAAAATAAATGAAGAGTCAATTTAAAATTTAATTTTAGAGCTTCCCTTGTTATTGAACACATAATGTGAGAAAAGCCTAAAATAATGTATAGTTTAATTTTCATTTCTAATATAATACATAGATTGTCCATTATGTAAATATAATTTTATGATTTAGATTTCTATTTATAGATATAATATATTTTGAGTAAATAAATGTCTATATTTTTCTAGATATTATATATATATATATATATATATATATATATATATATATATATAAATATAAATCTAAATCATAAAATTATATTCACATATACACACACTTCGCTGTCATTTTTATTATTTATTAATGCTTTGCCTTTCTTTTATACATATATACCATTATTTTGAATAACATTAATGAGAATATTTGATATAGAAATATCAATCACCTCAAATTTTAAAGAGATATCATAAGGTATTTTATTATTAAAATTCATTCTATATTCATTTCATGAACCTTTTAGTTTCATATTAATGTAATTTGTATATATTTTGTATTTTGGTTGCAAATCATTTTAAAATATTATTGAGTTATCTTTAAATTTTTATTTGAATATAATTTTTAAATTAAACAATTAAAAATTTGATTGTTTATAATGTTATAAATGGTGGAAGAAATATCATGGATAGTATTAATTATTAGTGTCAAAATATAATATTGTATTTTATTTAGTTAAAATATATTTAAAAAATAAATAATAAATTTTATTTTTATTTTTTTAAATATAGAACTATTATATCTATACATAAATATATAAACTAAACCAAATTCATTAAAAAAAATGAAGGGATTGAATTTGAATATTTAAAAAATGAAACACATTATTATACTCTTAACTCATTACAATAATTTTATCAATATACTTTTCAAAAAAAAAATTATTTTATCCATAAATAATCTATGACTAGATAATATAAAATTTATTAAATATTATTTCTAATCTTATAATAAGACATTTAAAATAATTGGATATTTATATATATATATATATATATATATATATATATATATATATATATATATATATATATATATATTATTACATGTAGAAATGTTGAAATAAATTAATTATCAAATAAAAAATAGTGTATATTTTGATCCCAAGAAGAGTGTATATTTTGATAATTTGGTTTCCATTTTTATTTTTTACCCTCTATGGCCATCTATTCCTCCAAAATAATCAGCCCAATTGGAGTTAACATCACCACAATTAACACCTACATGATCTCCTACAATGATAATTTCAAAAACCCCAGGCCAAACAAATTATGTGATAGAATTTACACCTCATGGAGAAGTATTAGGATGGTAAAGGATTTTTCATCTACCTCTCCAATTTCCCATCCAAATAAGTGCCTTAATACCACCCCCAATGGTTACTTCACCTTATACCTCTATAGATCCCAACCAATCTAGATAACAAGGGCAACTCATAGTGCCTCAATGGTTTAAAGAGTTATAGGGCTAGAGATATAATAGGAAAAACCTGGTTCTTATAGAGGTACCGATAGTATTCACCTATTTTGACAAGCAAAGTAGTATAATTTAGAGAGTGAGAAAGAGGAAAGGAGTAAACACTAGAATTGGAGGAAATAGTGCTAGAACAAAGAGAAAACTTGTTTCACTTGGTTAAGAATCCTAAAATGAGTCCTGATAACGTAGATGAATATACAAAGGATCTTTTATCTTTCATGGATTTAATTTGGGAAGCTATGAAATAAATGTGTAAAATTCAAGAACAAGCATAATAGAGGCTTTTGTAGATACAAATCATTCAATCCCCTTATGAAATTATGGACATTATTTAAAGTTTAGCCACTATATTTATGACATTTTGAACATAATCTGAGTCTTTATGGGTAAGTCCTAGTTTAAAAGAGTAAAAGTGATAAAAATTTGGCACCAATTGAAATACTTTCAAAAGAGACTCAACTTATTGGTCCAATGCAATGGTAATAGTGCATATAATCACATGAACCTAATGTTTGCCTAAGACATAAAATGGCCTTTGAATTATGTGATTTCAAAGAGAGATGGTGCCTTAAATTAGAATACACAAATGAAATCCATAATATAGCAATTTTTAGGCTAAGAAATGGAGACCATGGATATCTTAAAAGATATAAGGGTCACATGTGTGATAACCTCAATTGGGAAATTGAAAAATAGGCTTAATTTTGAGCACTTATTAAGGCAACTGCAAATAGCTTCAAGAAATAAATTAAAGGGACTATTTATATAACTAAAGAAGAAATTTTATAGTTGATCAATTTTTATAAATATAGGGTAACTAAGTTGGAATTCCTTAGAGCAAGGTTCAAGGCCTATGAAACTGAGTATATAATATTGATGAATGAAATTATTAAAATGCTTAGATCCTATATGCTTAATTTTGACATTATCAATAAAGTGTTTGATGTTTCTTATGTATTATTTAATAAGATCAAGACTATAGAGGAGGCTCCTAGGTCATCATCAAGCACATAGTTGATAATAATTGTTACCACAATAGCATAAGTCCCTCAATTATCTAGATATGCAATAATGCATACTCTAACGGGACAAATTTTAATTCCCCAAGGGACTACAATATATACTATAATTACTTTAGTCCAAACATATATCATGTAAATTTTTTATTCTCCTAATGGTACCACATTAGCACCACCTTTTGTGTGTGTGTGTGTGTGTGTGTGTGTGTGTGTGTGTGTGTGTGTGTGTGTGTGTGTGTGTGTGTGTGTGTGTGTGTGTGTGTTTTAAAATCAAGTTGGGAATGGAGGTTCTAAATTTATTGTCATATGTGTATTATATGTTGGTTAAAGAGTTTTATGTATATACATACTTCTCATACATTCATGTTATGCATGAATTTTGACATGCAATTCTATAATTGGAACTTTAAACCTAGGATTCATTTAGAGGCTAAGACATCCCCTCCCCAAGATTATATATACTTTTATGCTCTTGATTCTAAGAGTAGGAAAAAAATTGTTGTTAAGATTAATAATAAATTCTAAGGACTATTCTGCAATTGGTCTTGTTGAGTGAATCTTGTTCTTCTCCAAAATTATGAGTTTGAAAGAAGTTTTGTCAATTTGGTATCTTTATTTTTTAGTTGTGTATGAACATTCTATGATATATTTATTAATATTATGAAATAGATTATTTGAATGCTTTTGTGTGATAATCATAATCTCCTCTGTAGATGTGCAATTACAATCTCACAAATGTAGCAACCTTTGATTATGTGCATTAAAGTTCATTGTGTTCTTATTTATTTGGTTTGTTAACTATGTTTAACTATTTATGTGTTAATAGTAACTTGTAGCATTCATCTTTTCCTAACTATTTTTCCAACCCATAAATAAAGATCTAGCTTAGAAGGGTTTCATTTTGTTTGATTTATAAACCTTATTTTTTTCCCTATCCTTTCTTTCTTTTTTGAGTTTATTTTGATCTTGTCCACCTTAAGTTAGACTCATCATCAATCCACCCATATCAAGTATGTATAGACTCACATCATATATAAACCATTCAAGGTAAACAACTACTCAACTCACCATTATTCCACCACTAAGTTATTTATAAAACCTAAAATCCTACAACTCATGTGTTGGAGTGAATATTTATTCATTTATCCTAAAACAATAGAGACTACCTTGTAAGGATCCTTGATGTGCATAAAACCCACATCAATAATAGGAAGCCATTGTTTTGTAACAATATTTATATAATATTTAAATTAATTAATCTAATACAAGAGCTCTTGTCTAAATTTTAATTTCTAAAAAATAATAATTGATTGAAATTTTTGACTCACATTAACATGTTTTTTTTAAAACATTAATATACAATTATTTTTATTTATAAATAAGAAATGAATGGATAATGACTACCTTAAAGCAATGGAATGAGAGAGCATGATTAGTGGATTGGTGGATACATGATGAACTGGATTCTTCAAGGCAATGGGTTGATAATATTTGAAGTAGTAAATAAGGAAAAAAGAAGAGGCATTACAAGGTAAATCATATCAGACTAGCACTATTAATAGTTGAGGGTAAGAAACAAGTTACTTCCACAAGGAATAGAATAAAAACCATTGATTCAGAGTTAGACCCAATATTGTCTCAAAATGAATATTTCAAAGATAGGAAAATCATATTGTTGATGCTTAAAATTGCACTTGATTCTAATCAATCAACAATGGGAAGTTTCACGCTGTGGGATATTGCGGCTTGAAACAACCTCTAGATTTTAGAGAAGCTAGTCTCTTCTTTTGTATCAATTATTGGGGAAAAGGGATAGGAAAATAGATATAAACACAAATGAAAGAAATAAAATCTAACTATGGTGATGTACCTAAGTGTAATCCTAATCCTAACTTGAGTACAGTGAGACTATATATAGGATTCAATTACATTTAAGAGCAGACAAGTGCATGATCAATGTAAAAGATTGAAATAATAGAAACAGAGGCTCATAACAGAGGCTTCTTTTGCTGAGATATAGAAAATTTCAACAAAGGCATAGTGTTAAATCTTATTATAAGAATCTTCCAATCACATAAGAGGCATAGAAACACGTATAGTTATGTAGAAATTTTGACTCAAGAAAACGTGACAAAATCAAATGACATTCCTAATCACAACTCTAGAAAATCTACAGTATAGACTACTTTCACAAATGACATAGATAATATCAACCAAGGCATAGAGTTCAATCTTCTTAATTCATTTAGCCACATAAAAGGCACAGTTACATCAACTTTACAACTCAAGAAAATGAGACAAAAGCAAATGATACTACTTGGTCACCAACTCTAGAAAATCTAAACTCTAGAAAGTCTCCTCCTCCTTTTTCTTAGAAAATTGATCCCATTCTTTTATAGCCTCAGATGTCTCCTTCCATCACTTCCTTTTCCGCACAATTCTACTCCACCCTTAACTCACAGGGGGTAAACAGATGGTGCTTTCAATGCCTTGGATGCATCCTAGTCTTATCAAGAACTGCCCTGACTGCGGCATGGTGATTCATGACTAGTACCTCCTTCCATTCCTAAATTTCTTGTTCCATCACCTACTTAGCCACTCAACTATCTATTCTACCTTCACCCTCAAGGGACAAGCAGATGGCCCTTTTAATGTTTGCAGGCTCCATAAATCTATCCAACGAATTATTCCATCTACCAGGAATAACTCCCACCGAGTTTCCCTTCATCTCACTTTTCTATAAAAGATACACGAAACACTCTATTCTATTGGAATGGAAGAGGACACTTAGTCAATTTCCAAAAATTCTCCTTATTGCTTAGAAGGCATTAGAGAACAACACTTGGCACTGTCTGCCTGATTTATAGAAGACACGTGGCATTTTCTAATTTTTCTATATTCTACTCAAGAACGCTCCACCTTCAACACCTATCACAATCTACTTCTTCAATACTTAGTAGTTTTAATAAAATAAAACTCACCACATTCCTTGCCTGAGCGACTTTTAAAAGGGGATGGATGCACGTGGCAGTATTCACATGTTGACACTTGGCGCTGTCATAGACCTTTGAAATAACACCTGAGACCCACCACAATTTTTATTTGGAAATGAAGCTCGAAGATGGTCTCTTGGAAGTTGACACGTGGAAGCCTCCATTGTTCTTGGGAAGATACGTGGCATCTTTCACATCTCCTACTAGGGGTATGTGGTGTCTTTTGCTTCTTTCAAGAATGGAGTAGAAAGGGGTTCAGAAAGTGACACTTGGCACTTTCCACTGCTCTTTGAAATTTAAAAAAATGAAATGACGCTTTTCTACCTTTTGAAAAGGTACTGGTCCCTTTGGATTTTTGGGGCACTCCCTTGAACTACCCGATGAACTAAAACGGTTCAATGGTTCAATGGTTCAACACTACATGCCATTTACACTTTAACTGAGGTATTGAACCAAAACATTGAACCCAAGCATTGAACCCAGGCATTGAACCGACTATTTCTTAGATGCTGACACATGGTGACTTCTGCTTTCCTCTAAAAAAGGTAGTTCAGGGCCTTCCACGACTACCACCTAGCGCTTTCCGCTGCTCCCTGCTACTTAACTTGTTGAAGACCTTTGTCAAAAAATAAAATGAAATGTGGGTGCCAAAATGAGACGCAGATGCCGACACATGGTGACTTCTATTGACTTGCTATTAGATATGTGGCATGATCTGTGGCTCTCTTGAAAGTTATGAAAAGAGTCTTGGATGATGGCAGTTGGCCAATTTTGTGTTTTGGAAGGTGATACTTGGCAGTTTCCACTCAAATTCAACACTTAGACAAAAATGAAGCAAAAGTAACCAAAAAGGGGAAAAGAGAACCCATGCTCAAACATTGACACTTGGCAGCCTCCACTGCACTTTGATATTTAGATAGAAAATGAACCCACGCTCTGCTTCAACTCACTGCTACGACCAAGGTATGTGGGAACCAAAATTTCAATGCGCAACTGAAAACTAAATACAATGTAGAGTAAAAATTTACTCTACAGTTACTGGTGACCCTCAGGACTTTTGAGCCTGCTCAAAAAGAAAACTCCACCTCCTGCTAGATCAAAATTATGAAAATTACAGCTTCAAATAGCCATCAAAATGTGTTTAAAACACTTATTTTGGAAAGAAAAGCGGGAAAACAATGAAAAAACAATGCGAGAAAGGGAAACTATCTAACTATAATACATTAGAGACCTGAGTCAATTAAAATGCTTCAAATAGATTCCATTTATAGAAATCTCTTCAGGTTCTCCTTTCATCAACTCTAGCTTGAATGAATTCTTTCGCTTGCACGTGCAAATTTTATGCGGGCCAGTCCACAATGCTTCAAATTTGGTATGCTGACCCAGCTTGGCAGCCCTTACATCCCATTTCAAAACAATTGAGCCTACATCAAAATTAGGATTTGAAGTCCTTTTATCAAAATAGTTCTTAACCATTCCCTGATGCTTAATCAATGAATCATGGGCTATACCCCTCTTTTCCTGAACTTCCAAAAGTTTTGCGAGTCTGACCTACATGGGGCCATTTTCTTCAATTTCAATTTGTTTGATTAGGTGGAGAGTAGGGATTTCTAAACTTAGGGGAATCACAGCAGACATTACATACACTAATTCATATGGGGACATTTTGATCACCTGCTTAGGTGTGATTCAATCATCCCATAATGCTAGATTAAGCACTTTATGCCACTCTTTGTGATGATCAGCCCCTACTCTTTTGATGAGTCTTATCAGGTTCTTGTTGGTTCCATTACCTTGAGGGTAATAGTTAGATGAAGTTTTCAAATATATTCCATGTCTCAAGGCAAATTCGGATACTTTAGACCCCAAGAATGCTTTAGCATTATCTAAAATGATGGTGCGAGGAGCCCCAAAATGGGTAGTGATACTCCCTAGAAAATCTAGGGTCACATTCTCTATTGCTTCCTTAAGTGGGACTGCCTCAGTCCATCTAGTGAAATAGTTTGTGGCAGTTAATATCCATTTATGACCCATACTGGACATTGGATTTATCATTCCAATGAAATCAAGACCCCATTGAGCAAAAGGTTCATCCATAATTATAGGACTAAGGGGCATGGCTGCATTCCTCCTCATCCCCATATAATACTGGCAGGATTGACATTTTCTAACCAGCTGATAATAACCTGTAAATAAAGTAGGCCAAAAATATCCTACCTCACTTATATTTATGGCTATGGTCTTTGTATAAAAATGCCTCCCTGATATTCCATGATGCATTTCGTGTAGTATTCTCTCAACTTCAGCCTGTTCTACACATCTTAACAATTTTCCATCAGAATTTCTTCTAAAAAGGACTCATTCAATTAAAACAAAATGAAATCCATATATCCTATAATATCTCCTCTTATTTTGAGGGATTCCTCTCGAATAAATCCCATTTTTCATAAAAAGAATCCTGTTTGTGACCCAAAATTCCTGATCAACCTCTTGTACTTTGAGCACCATCTCTATCTCTCCTTCTGAATCTACTTCCTCAGGTGACATCTTTTCAAGCTCTTGGGTTATATAATGGCACAGACCCCTACCTCTAACTAGCTTGGTGGGTCTGACCTCTACATCATATTCAAGGATCTTAGTGATCCAATTGGCTCTTTTCTCAATAATTTCCCCCTCCATGATGTATTCCCTGACACTTGGGTGAGCTACAAGTATCAGAATTTTGTTCCCCAATATTAGATGCCTAAATTTCTTGAGGGCTTTCACCATGGCATAGGCATGCCTTTCCAAAAAATTATACCTAGTCTCATAATCCCTGAGAGTTATCAAGAAAAAGGCTATTGGGTGTTCCCCCTCCAGCCTGTCGCTCTTTTGAGTCAAGATAGTAGAAATACTTGCTTCTCCTCCATAGACATACATTACAAAGGGCTTGAAAAAAATTTGGTTTATAAGCACTGGGGCTTCTAAGATAGCCTTCTTGACTTATTCAAAGGCTTGTCTCCCTTCTGTAGTCTATTTGAAGACTAGGTCTTTCTTTAGCAAGAGTTTCATTGGTCTTACCAAGCCTCCAAAAATAGATATGAATCTACTGACAAAATTGATCTTCCCTAAAAAAGACTGAGCCACCTTTTTATTTACTAGAAGAGGTAGGTTCATTATAGCTATGATTCTCTCAGGATCTATAGAAATTCCTTCTTTAGATACTATGTGTCCCAATATTTTGCCCTGAGGTATGGCAAAAATGCATTTCTTGGGATTCAATGATATCCCATAATCCTGACATTTCTTGAAGATAGATTTTAAATGATCAAAATGATCATTAGCATTTTTTGAAAATATAGTGAGGTCATCCAAATAGACCAAGATATTCTTATTTATAAGCTCACCAAAGGCTATATCCATAGCTCTTTGGAAGGTGGCTCCTGCATTTGATAAACTGAATGGCATCTTCATTTAGGCAAATGTTCCCCATTTGGTATTGAAAGCAGTTTTGTACTAGTCTTCCTCAACTAGCCAAATCTGATTTGTATCCAGAGAAACCATCAAGTAAAGAAAACCTCTCTAATCCAGCCATAGTTTGTACAATTTTTTCCATGGAGGGAAAGGGACAGTGGTCTTTCAAAGAGGCTCTATTTAAATCTCTGAAATCTACACATAGTCTTACATCTCCATTCTTTTTCCTAACTAGAACTAGATTTGATACCCAAATGGAGTGCTTGATTGGAAATATTATTTTGGAATCTAAAAGCTTCTACAACTCATCTACCATTAGAGGCTCAATCCTTGGATTTACTGGCCTCTATTTCTGTCTGATGGGCTTAGACCCTTCAGTCAATTCTATTATGTGCTGGATAATGTCTTTATTGTATCCATGAAGTTCTTCATAGCTCCAAGCTATGACTCTGTCATATCTCTGGCACAATTCAATTAGCCTCTCCTTCTCTTCTTGAGTTGTAAAATTCCCAACTTTTAGTCTTTTTCCGTCACTCACCTCCATTTTAGTATAGTCTGCTTTATCTACCTGGAACCTTTTCTTTTTCAGGCTTACATCCTCTAGGTCAAACAAGTTTTCTAAGGTGACCAATCCCTTGGGGAGCTTATTAGTCCTCAATTGTATAATCTGATCACCATATTCCTCTTCAATTTTAGTTTGCAACTGATCAGCAAACTCATCTGATTGTTGTAAGAAAGAGACTATTTGAGCATCATTTTCAAACACTTGCCAATTTTCATCATTGTCTGAGATGGTCGGCCTCACTATAACTTTTACTAACTCATTATTAACCAATAGGCCAGTTGCTGGGTTAAACTATGAGCCGATCTGGGCCATCTTATTAGCCTCAGAGTTTTGACTTCTAGGGATTATCTCAATATTGAAAGCTTCAAAATCTTCTATCAAATCCCAAATCCTATGCTTGTAGGATCTCATTCTCACATTCTTGGCTACTGCCTTTTCCCGTATTTGCTTTACTACTAATTCTAAATCTCCTTTTACTTTTAGGTTCTTTATTCCCTTTTTTTGGCTAACAAGAGCCCATGTACTAAAGATTCATACTCAGTATCATTATTAGTGCAAGCAAATTGGAATTGGATATCCCTTAAAATTTTGTTACTATTTGGAGCAGTAAGACAAATTCCTGCTCCAACACCATGTTTACTTCTAGCCCCACCAAAATTAAAAGTCTAGACCTCTGAATCTTAAGTAGTAGGTGCCTCTTTCCTTATAATATTTGGGATTGCCTGGTCCTCATCAAAAATGATGTATGTGCCCAAACTAGTAGAGTCATAGTTCCCATATGGGTCACTATGCATCATAGCCAACAACTAGCTATTTTCTTCTTCTTGATCATGCTCAGTCCAGTTGCCTAGCTCTAAAACAAAAATCCTTTCTTCTTTATTTAAGATGGCATGATCTACTTCTAATCTTGTTGTTGGTTCATTGGTGATATGGTCTTTGGATAGTGGTTCAAATAGAATTTTCATCTTTGAACCGTATTTGGTTCTCAGGATGAGGTGAGACCAGTCAAGAGACATATATCCTCCTATTTTTGTTGTAAAGTCTCTGGATAAAATTAAACCAAAAATGGGAGGTATATCTATGACAACTATATCTTGGTTGAAAATTATGTTGGGACATGTGTATAATTGTAATGGGAGCTGCTTAATTCTACCTATGGTTTGTACTATTTTTCCATCTAGCTACATAACTCCTTTTGCAAGGGGTTCATATTTTATTTTCAAAGCATCAGCTATTTGCTTGGGCATCACAGTTGTACTATCTCTTGAATCTATCAATGCATTATGTAGGAGTTTCCTTCCAACTATCAGAGTTAAATAAAAAAGCTCTGGCTTGGATTTACTTACTTGTGTTGCATTGTTCATGAAGGCTATTGTCTTTTGAGGAACTGTATCTTTGAGCTTTTCCTTTCTAGCATGTCCTTCCTTGGTAACAACAGCTTTGGGCACTGCTTTCCCTTATAGAGCTTCTTGCAGTAGTGTATTTTGTTCAATAATAGCCAAAATATCCCATATCAATACTTGTGCTAGAGTCTTCTTTAATTGGTCCACTATATTGATCGGTCCCAAGGACTGAGTTTATTGGTAATAAGGATACCTCACTTTTTCCTAAATCTGGGTAGGAATCCCTTGATCTTGTACTGGCTTAGGCACTTCTTGTCTAAAAGTAGTATTCCTTTGCCCTTGAGATGGAAGATTATTCTTGACTTGACCACTTACAATCTTAGGTTGCTTCGCCATTCTCCTCTTTGATCTGGTGTAATAATCAGATTGCACTACTAGCCTTTGGGAGGTAGATGCTTCATTCAAGAAAAATGCTTCTTCATCCTCAACCCATGATAACAAAGCATGTTCTGGGGTTATTTCTTCCTCTTGTTGCAAGGGCATTCCCTACATCTGAGCCATTAGGATTGAAATTCTTCATGCTGAGAGACTAGTGGCTTGATTATTACTAATACTGGCAAACTGACCATCCATTCTTCTCTGTTTTGCCACCCTTTGTTGTAGATTACCCCTAGGACAATCTCTGGGTGTATGAGCATCATTTCAAGGGAACTACCAAGCATTAGTATCATCTACATAATTATTCTGACCTGGAACCATCTCCCTATTTAATTTGGGAGGGATGGTCTATGAGGGTGTGGGAACTACAACTAATTGATGGCTAGTTTGTTTTGGAAGACCTTGATATTGGTTTGGTTGGGACAAAAATCTATTTCATTGATAGCCTTGATAAGGGGGCTTAGGGAAAGTATTTTGTTGTCTCTTTATATTAATTATCTCATTGGAAAATGTCCTTAGGATATTCTTGATATCGTCCATCTCAGATGACTGAGTAGGGACAAGTTCTTTTATGGATGATTGTGGGTAAGTGTACATAGACACAGGTGGGCTTACAACTTTAGGAACTTCTTGAGGTAAGGACAAGGAAATCTTTGGGAACATAGGCATGGGAGGCCTTGGAGGTAACTTTCCAACATCTATAAAATGATTCTCAGCTCTGACCACATAGTCATAAACCCCTAGCAAAGTGTGTCCTCCCAATGACTGAATCATAATAGATATATCTGAATTCAAGGCTTTGAGATAAAACACTATGGCCATGCCAGGTGGTGGTTTAGCTGTAGCAGAGATTCTATCCCAAGTTTTCTAGAATCTAGTGTTGAAATCAGTCATGTCCTCATGTGGTCCCCTTTGAATGGTGATTAATTGCTGTAATAAAGAAGACTTATCACCCTTCTCTACAAATCTTTCAAAGAATAGATCTCCAAGCTGATCCCATGTACATATGGTATTTGGGGTCAAAGATCAATACCATTCTAAAGCCTTCCCTTTAAAAGAAGTTGATAATAACCTTATGGCCACATTTTTCTGTGTGACAACATGTATGGCACAGACATCTGATACATCTTGGAGATGTTTCACAAGCATTTTTGAGTCCTACCCACTGAACTTGGGTAGATCTTTTAAGGCAGTTACTGGGATAGGATCCCAAATAGCTGGTGGTGTTGGGAGGATTAAGAGGCTACCAATGTTCCAACTTGCATAATTCCTTAGGGGTACAGGGGTTCCCATGTTTAGTACTGGTGCAAACTGGTTAGCTCTTCTCCTTGGACTTGTTACTAGAGGTGCCAAAAGAATACCTGGATTTGTAGCAGACTGTGATCTGGTGACTCCTCGTAGCTCTCTGATTAATATAGTCTTCAAAGAAACTTCAAGACTGGTCCCACCGGGTGTGCCAAAAACTGTTGATCCTTAAAATTGCACTTGATTCTAATCAATCAACAATGGGAAGTTTCAAGATGTGGGATATTGCAGCTTGAAACAACCTCTAGATTTTAGAGAAGTTGGTCTCTTCTATTGTATCAATTGTTGGGAAAAAGGGATAGGAAAATAGATAGAAACACAAATGCAAGAAATGAAACCTAACTATGGCGATGACCCTGAGTGTAATCCTAATCCTAACTTGAGCATAGTGAGACTATATATAGGATTCAATTACATTTAAGAGCAGACAAGTGCATGATCAATGTAAAAGATTGAAATAATAGAAATAGAGGCTCATAATAGAGGCTTCTCTTGTTGAGATACAAAAAATTTCAACAAAGGCATAGTGTTCAATCTTCTTATAAGAATCTTCCAATCACATAAGAGGCACAGAAACATGTAGATTTATGTAGAAATTCTGACTCAAGAAAATGAGACAAAAGTAAATGACATTCCTAATCACAACTCTATAAAATCTACAGTATATACTACTTTTGCAAATGACACAGATAATATCAACCAAGGCATAGAGTTCAATATTCTTAATTCATTTAGCCACATAAAAGGCACAAAAACATGCATAGTTACATCAACTTTACAACTCAATAAAATGAGATAAAAGTAAATGATACTACTTGGTCACCAACTCTAGAATATCTAAACTCTATAAAGTCTCCTCCCCCCTTTTTTGGGCAAATTGATCCCCTTCTTTTATAGCCTCATATGTCTGCTTCCATCACTTCCTTTCCCACACAATTCTACTCCGCCCTTAACTCATAGGGGACAAATAGACGATGCTTCCAATGCCTTGGATGCATCCTGGTCTTATCAAGAACTGCCCTGACTGTGGCATGGTGATTCATGACTAGTAGCTCCTTTTGCACTTGAATTTCTCATTCTATCACCTGCTTATCCACTCAACTGTCTATTCTACCTATGCCCTCAAGGCACAAGTAGATGGCCCTTTTAATGTTTGTAGGGTCCATAAATCTACCCAACAAATTGTTCCATCTACCAGGAATAACTCCCACTGAGTTTCTCTTCATCTCACTTTTTTGTAACAGATATACGAAACACTCTATTCTATTGGAATGGAAGAGGACACTTAGTCAATTTCTATAAATTCTCCTTATTGCTACGAAGGCATCAGAGAATGACACTTGGTGCTGTCCACCTAATTTATTAAAGACAAGTGGAATTTTCTACTTTTTCTATATTCTACTCATGAATGCTCTACCTTCGACACCTATCACAATCTACTTCTTCAATACTTAGCAGTTTTAACAAAATAAAACTCATCGCGTTCCTTGCCTGGGTGACTTTTAAAAGGGGATGGATGCACGTGGTAGTCTTCACATGTTGACACTTGGCACTATCACAGACCTTTGAAATAACACCCAAGACCCACCACAATTTTTATTTGGCAATGAATCTTGAAGATGGCCTCTCATAAGTTAACACATTGTAGCCTCCGTTGTTCTTGGTAAGATACATGGCATCTTTCACATCTCTTACTAGGGGTATGTGGCATCTTCCACTCCTTTCAAGAATGGAGTAGAAAGGGGCTCAAAAAGTGACACTTGGCACTTTCTGCTACTCTTCAGCATTTAAACAAAATGAAATGATGCTTTCCTACCTTTTAAAAAGGTACTGGTCCCTTTGGATTTTTGGGGCACTCCCTTGAACTGCCCAATGAACTAAAATGGTTCAATGGTTCAATGGTTCAACACTGTGCACCATTTACACTTTAATCAAGGTATTAAACCAAAACATTGAACCCAAGCATTGAACCCAAGAGTTGAACCAACTGTCTCTCGAATACTGATACGTGGTGACTTTTGCTTTCCTCTAAAAAAGGTAGTTTAGGGCCTTTTGTGACTTCCACCTGGCGCTTTTCGCTGCTCCCTGCTACTTAGCTTGTTGAAGACCTTTGCTAAAAAATAAAATGAAATGCGGGTGCCAAAATGAGACATGAATGCCAACACGTGGTGACTTGCACTGAGTTGCTATTGGATACGTGGCACGATCCACAGCTCTCTTGAAAGTTATGAAAAGAGTCTTGGATGATGCCAGTTAGCCGGTTCTATGTTTTGGAAGGCGACACTTGGCAGTTTCTGCTTGAATTCAACACTTAGGCAAAAATGAAGTGAAAGCAACCAAAAAGGGGAAAAGAGAACCTATGCTTGGACATTGACACTTGGCAGCCTCCATTACACTTCGATACTTAGACGGAAAATGAACCCACGCTCTGCTTCAACTCGCCGCTATGACCAAGGTATGTGGGAACCAAAATTGTAGTGCGTGACCAAAAACTGAATACAACGTAGAGTAAAAATTTACTCTACACATATGTTGGGTCAAATGCAAAAGATCAACTCTAGAAAAGGTAAAGAATGACATCAAAACTCTCAAGGTTGATGATGAAGCCCAAGATACTTTCCTTATAATTTTTTTGTTGTAAAATTTTCAAGCTTAGAAGTTAGAGAATATGTATTGGATTATAGTTATAAGTGGATTATGGGACAAAGATGTATATTTATTAAACCCTAGTTTAGAGGTTTTAATCCTCTAACCAAAAAAAAAAACATTGATTTTATTCATGCTTGCGTTAACATATATGCCCTTCACATAGATTTTTTGGAGTGAATGTATATTTACCAAAATTGGGAACTCTATTGGACATTACCTGTACATGGGTGATCATTAAAAAAGAGAATCTTAAACTCAAATCCAACATGATTAAATCCTAAATAGTGGTTTAGATGAACGTGATAGTTCTACACCTTCAAAGCATAACTCTTTAAAGAAGCGAAGATAATTGGGTCCAACTGACAGAATATGAGAATCTCAATATCCATTGTTATGGATGCTAACAAATGGGTCACCTTAAGATAAAATGCACCAATGTAAAATTTCATAAATACCTAGTTTTTATCAAGAGAAAAAAGAGTATAAACATCTTGATATTTTAAGAACAAAGAATGCAATGTGAGGATTCAATTCACAATAAGGAAGAACAACTTCTGCAGAGTATTCTTCCTTTTAAAGAGGACCCTAACATGAAAAAAGGAGAATACCAATCCCAATATTTAGATCATCATAAGAGCTCTACAAAAAATGAAGTGTGCAAGCCATTATTCCGTCAGGTCTCATCTTTAGCAAATTATGAGTAATTGGAAGATTTAAAGGCTAGAATATTCACCTCCAAAAGATAATAATGTCCAAGATATTATCTTTGGTGTTTAAATTGTAAAAATCCATTTTTAGAGATTTCAAATCTATATTTGGAGGAGCCCCATCTTATTAAGAGTGGGAAACACAATAAATGTAAAGTTTAGATTTTGGTTCATTATTTTTGTTGATCAATAATTTCTTATTTAAGTTTGTTCGAAGATTAATTATTTTTTTCCTAATTGTCAATTTAATATTGATAGCCTGTTATTTTATTGTTAATTTTTTATTATCCATTAGTGGTTATGTAATTATTTTACTTTCTTTTATTTTATCTTTTTATAGCATCTTATATAAAATTAGGAACCTTTCAAAACTAATTTTTTTACCTTTATCAATAAATAAATAAAAATTAGCCTTACCATTTTAAAGATTCATTATACGTATAATACTAATAATTAAAAGTATGTTATTTGAACAGTTATTTTTGAAATCAAAGATTAGGATATTAATTAATTAAAATAAATAAACTATATCAAAAAATTAATTTGAAAAATATCTTTTCATAAAAAGAAGAATAGCTAGCAATGTTTGGATCAACCTATAAATAATTTATTTTTCATTTTTTAAAAACTCAATTTATTGATATAATATTCTTCAAGCCCAATTTTAGACTCAACTTTAATATAATATATTATTCTTAATATCCAACTCTTAACTAAAAAACCTCCATCAAACAAAATCCATTAAAATAAAACCGAGGACGGTCATAGCTAGAGTATGTAATCGGTAACGACTACATTGCTTCCATTTATTCCCTACAACACATATTTCCCTACTTTTCACTTTACATACCTTTATCTTTTATTCAGAATTTCTCTATGTATACCTTTTCCCCCTTCATCATTTCCATTATATCCTTTTAATTACTAGTGAATATAAATTTCCATGTTGTGAGATTATAATTTGCACTCGAATGGGCAATTAAAATATATATAGAATTTGCATGTTTCTGGATGTGTATTTCTATAAATAAAAATCAATCGTAATGTGAGTTTCTCTCTTTTTTATATATAGGTATGCACTCTTTTTTTTAACATCATATATAGGCATGTTAGGGTTGGGTGGTTTATTATTTTGAATTGAAGAGCTAAGAAGAGCGGCGAAGAGTGTAGAAAATTATAAAATAATGTGTAATTTCAAATAATTAATAAATTAAATTTAAAGGAAAAAACATTAAATTATTGAAGAAAAAGAAAACAAGGCAGATTTTTGTTTTTTATATAGTTTATTTCATTTAAATTTTTGGATGGTTGAAAGCAATAATTAATTGATGATATTGTATTAGGGAAAGGGACTTGGTATATTCTCTGTTTATCATATAATTAAATAGGAAAATATAATTTAAATTGGTTTATTTATTTTTTAATGTATGCAAACAAAATTTTAATGTTCATGCATTTTATATGGTATATTGTGATTGGGTTTTATTTATTTTGAATAACTATTTATTTTATTTTATTTTTAAATTGATAGTATTTCAACTTATTTTATCATGTTTATTAGGTACTATCACAAATATTGAATCATTTTTCTTATTATCCTTGCATGGTTTGTGTTTTATTATCTTGACAAACAAGATAAACTATACATTCATGCCAAACATATTTAATAACTCATGACAAAAAAGTTCAAGATGGTTTTGGCTCCTGCTCCTGAGCGCGCGAACCAAAATTTGAAATCGGCTGCTGTGATCCGAGCGGCCGATGAGGCTGTGGTTACCGTTATGGAGGAGGTTTTTTCTGATAGTAGAGGGAGGAACCAGAATACCCTCAAAGGGATTTCTGCTGCGGGGATTGAAGATACTACAGCCGTGTGTCCGGCCTACGTTCCTGGTTCAGGGCATGGACCAGGGGGGCGAACCTATGCGGATGTGGCGGCCTTCGAAGCAGATATACACGATGCTCGACCTCATACAACACCTGTACCTACCCGCGTATCGCCTGTAAGTGCTTTAAAACCTATTAGGGTAACTCTAGACCCTGAATTAGCAGAAAATATCTTCCAAGAAGAAAAACGGTTTTCCTCTTGTGCTGCCATTTTTCGTTTCCATGGTTTCTGGCCCTCTTTTGTACATCTACAGAATTGGATTGCTAAGAGTTGGCTGCATATTAAAGACGGTCAAATCCAGCCCTGTGCCAGGGGTTTTTTTATAGTAATATTTCAAAGCCCTAAAGATAGGAAATCTATATTGTGCCACAATAATTTTTCTTGGCAGGGCAGATTTCCTCTTATGGCCAAACCTTGGCATAAGGATTTTAACCCTCTCTCGGAATCCTTTAACAAGATCCCTATATGGGTGTGGCTCCCTTACCTTTCGATACAGTTGTGGCTCCCTTACCTTATGTTTTTTATGTAGTCATATCTACAATATTGGCCCTTTTGGATTTATGTGGCTTGACCACCATGAGAACAAATTTATTAGCACTGATCAAGGAGAGAAATGTAGAAGGTGGTACCTTTGGTGCCATATAGCACCATGTTCTAAGATTGAGGGTGATCCTTCAAGTTATTTATTCATAGATGCCATGTCGATCATACATGAATGGCTAACCAAGGAGTACATTGCAAACATCTATATTGAAGACATCACACAAGACCTCATCTTGGAAAGGTTTTATTGCACATGAGAGAAGAAATTGGTAGGTAACACAGAGGTTTCTCCTTGGACTCAACCATCCAATATTGTATGGATTTGGTTGAGGCTTCATGGATAGATTTAGGCTTTTCACAACATTATCAAAGATTAATTTTTTTTCACTCCCACTATCAAGAATGAAATGCAAAGGCTTACCTTTCACCCATAACTTAGAGTGAAACAACCTTTCCTTGTCATCTAGTCTCTCCTCATGGGTCTATGATGAAGCAATGATGGCATTGGGTTAAGCATCTACAATCTGTTCTTCATCCTCTTTGACTATAGAGTGTGTATGAGGTAGAGCAATAGATGTTGAGAATTGTGACTCAAAAAGTAGGGACTTGATGGCTTGACATTCTTATTTGAAGTGAGTTCTAGATTTATGATAATCACATAATTTCTAAGTCTTTCTTTCCTTTTGCTTCCAATTTTAGCCTTATATTTGACCTTCTTTTTCACTTCTCTATTTTGAAGGTTAACTCTTTGTATTTATTTTTCCATGCTTCTACTCAATCTTCACCATGAACTTGCACACATCATCTAGGTTTTTCAAATTGAAGAGTTCCATTTCCCCCTATATATACCATTTTAGTCCACCATGATATTTTATAACCTTGTGTTTCTCACTTTCTTGGATGTCCAATCTTGCAGATAGATATTGAAAAATGTCAATGTAATCTTGAATAGACTATTCCTTACCTTGGTGAAGTTGTTTCCACTCTATATAGAGATCATCATATGCTCCAATGGGGTATTATTCTTCCTTTATAGCTTCTATGAAATCATCCCAGGTAGGTTCTACCTCAAGGCCAATATTATCTATATTGAATCTCTTCTTGTACACTTCCCACTAGTTTTTGATAGGCAATGATGCTTTCAAAAGAGTAAAAGTGATCTTCTCTTTATCAATGAATTTATTTATAGAAAATTAAGATGACAATTGATCCAACCAATTTTATACTACATTAGCATAGATTTTTCCTTCAAATGTAGGGATATAAAAATTTCACTGAACCTTGAAGAGTGTTGGGGCACTCAAAAAATGTGGGGTTGCAGATGAGGACCCAAAAGTTCCCATCAGGATTTGTTAGAGAATTTGGTCAAATTGTTGTAGCATCTACGCTTGCTACTGTTGGAAGGATTCCTTCACCATTTCATTGAAATAATTGGATGTCTCAGTTTTGTCTGCTATTTGAGGTCATTTGGAGTGAATAGGTAGATAGTCTGTTGGTTCTATTATTTTTCACCCAAGCTTTCTGTAATATGACCTTGTCTCCAAGATCATACACTCTGAAAAACAAATCACTCTGATACCACTAATCCAAAACTCAAGAAATTTGGTTGAAATATAATTCAAGAAATAAGAATAACACAATTGTAATAATGTTATCTCTGAGAAGAGATGTTTTATTGATCAAATTTGTAGATCCAAACATATGCCTATCTTTGTGAAGAGATGTCTAATTGATTTTTTAGGATACATCTATTTTTATACATACTTTTAAGGTAGGAGGAGTATTTTGAAGGTTACCAATATTAATGTAGATGAAGTGGTTCAACTTCCATGATTTACAATATTACATAATTCAAGAAATTACTATTTTTAAAAACTCACTATTTTTAGACTACAGTATTAATATTAAAATTTAGGACATTTCCACTAAGATTTTAGGGTTTAAAAACTATAGATAATATCTCCATTCCATCTCATCACATTCTTCTCATTCTTATCTTTCCAATGGTTCAAACAAGGAGTCAAATGGAGATATGGTGCAAAATTTATAGCTCTCAAAAGTTCTACCACCAATTGAGGTAGAACTATCACCTAAAATGTTGCTCGGATCACATTGTCACCTATCTTTATAATGTTATTATTGTTCCTTCATAGTGTTTATTTATGTAATCCTAATATTTTTGACCTACCAATAATCAATCAATAAGTATACTAAGCATTCTATGACAAATTATCTTCATGTGTGATATTAAATGCTCGTTATGTGCATAAATATAGAAAACTTTTCTCCTTCATTTTAAAAACCTAGTTCCACTTTTGCCACTAGGTTAACCTATAAAAATGGGGAAGATTGATGGTTTGATCTAATGTCAACCACTCCCTAATGAATATTTGAGCATTTCCCTTATATTTTCACTTGATTTATTTTTAGGCTTCTACAAACTATTTGAAAAAAATAGTTATAGATGTATTATGATTTTTAAACCATACTTGAGATGAAATATTTTGAGGCACAAAATTATTTAATGGAGATGCAAAATTGTAATTAGCACTTGCATACTCAAGATTTTTGACATTTGTGATCTTATCCTCAAGTGATGTAACCTTTAGACACATGTTATTTTACAACACATTCTATATGTTCCCTCATTGATAGTATCTAATCTAGAATAACCTCTTTAGACACACTATTACTCAAAGGCTGGAAAGATGTATCTTTATGAGCACAAACCTTAGGCTGCTCAAATTACATTTGCATAAAAATTCCATCAAGAAGATGCACACTACCTCTATATATTGTGATAGCATGGACCTATTATGATGGGTGGTAGTTATCAACACCTTGAGGAGATATGAAATAATTCACATATGTATATACTTTGGACTCAACGTTCATAAAAAATGTATTACCAAGAATATTCAATAATTCCTCATTAGAAATTTTAGCCTTAGTATTATTATACATAAATTTTATCCATTTCATTACATGGTAATTAAATATTTTGTATTTTTTAGGACAATGACATGTAATTTAACCATCACTACTTGAATTAGAAAATATACACTATGAATATCCATTATAGCCATCACATAATGCCCAAAATAAAGAACTGACCACCCAAAGAAAAACATGATAAATTTTTGGAAACAAAACATGGTTTTTCACATAATTGGTATATTAAAAAACCCAAAAAATATTTTCAAATAGATACACCCTTTACCCTATAGGTAAAATTTAATAATAATATTAAAACTCTATTTACAAAAAAAAGTATATAGTTTTGGCAAAATAAAAAATATTTTTGACCCAACCAATATGACTAATAAAAAATTAATCATTTCAAAAATACATTTAATTTGAATTATATATAAGTCGAACAAGTAAGAGAACATGTCACAATCCTAGGAGAGGAAGCTGTAATAGGAAAATAAGCATGAAACCATAAGAAAAAAAAAGATAAATTTCAGATATGCTTGTTTGATGAGGGAAATTCAAAAATCATGTCTAAAACCCTAACACAAAATTATTAAATAATATAAAAATAGAAGAAACCTTAAGGGAAACCTAGGGTTTTGATGTGGTCAATATAAACAATGGGTTCTCCAATATTTTTTATCTTATTTTAGATTAATTAAACTAAACAAGCATAAAACATTTAAATTATTCATATTTTACAATGTATAATAATAACACACAAATATAAATGCTAAACAGAGTATGATTTAACTATTATAAGTTATTAGTTATGAAAAGCACTAGGAAGGTTAAGATACTTAGATTTTTTTATCTATGCAAGACTGAGACTATGTAAAAGTGATAAAAAGTTCTTGAAATAGACCTCATATCAAGAAATTGAGTATCTATGTCTACCTAGATGAGCCCATTAGGATCTAATTCCTACGTCAGGATGGAGGTTTTTTCCTATTTTGGATTCATCTCTATAAATTTCACCTCAACGTTTTAGCATAGGTAATTGTGCCTATTTTTAAACTATCATCTAGTGTGATATCAATTGCTCATTATGTGTTAAAATCCAAAAAACTTGTCTCCTTCACTTTGAAGTCCTAGTTTCACTTTTGACAATAGGTTTACCTATAAAAATGGGAAAGAGTGATGGGTTGGGCTAACCTCCACCACTTATTAATGATTGGTTGACTGATGCCTACATATCTAATACTCCAATGAGGGAAATTAAACCATGCATATTTTTTCCAATTAAGTATATATATGTAATCATCATCCACTGATATGCATGCAGCTTATAATCTAGAATTTAACACTTGAAAAAGGTAAACTTAACTTGACTTAAGTGCTTCAGACTATCTAAGGGCTTCCTCCTTATTCAGTTATATTTTTGTAAGTTTAAGGTAGTCCTTCTCAATTTGTAGATGTTTATATATGTCTTTTCTATAAATGTTAGACAATTTATAATATGGAAAAGGGATTAGACATATTATGTATTAATAAAGGACTCTTTCATCAATTCCTAATGCTACCAACATGCAAAACACATAGGCCAACCCATAAAGATGATTTGAATTTGGAAAATAATGATTGTTTGGCATGTGGATCAGCCTGACAAAGGTGGATGGTTTTAAAAATCTGAATTCATATATGTATTATTGAATGTGTATATAAAGATAAACATAATGATCTAATGATCAGGATACAGTCTAATTATGATAGTAAACAAGTTAGATATAGACTAGGGAATTCATATAGGGCACTGATAGAAAATTGGAAAGGTTTGGCCCATATAAGGTAAGAGGATAGGAGATAATCATATGTAAGAGCCATGTGTTTACCTACAAGTCATATGAGATAAATATATTTCAAGATTAAAATTATCTAGTGTCTAATATTATATTTTAGTATCTACAAATCCCCTCCCTTGTATTCTAGTATTGAAAATAAAACTATACTAAGGTAAATATGTGCCTTAGTGTGTAAACACACTTTTTCTATGGTAGAAGGTTCCAAGTTTCCACTTTTATCCATGAAAAATTGTAATGAAACATGTAGCAATCAATGTCCATGAAATAATATCTAAAATAAATTTGATCATTAAGACATTTTAAATTTGAAGATTAAGGAAGGAATACAACTATAAGTGGGTGAACTATGTTGCCCTATTAAGTATTGGAGATGTGATTACTTTTAAAACATTGGATATTTGAGGTGATCATTCCTTAACTGATAATGTCATGAGATGATTATGTCCTAATTCACTTTCCATTATTCAAACCATGGGTTTGGAAAATGAATGCCCCCAAACATTATAAAGAGGGAGTAGTGTTAGGTTGTTGAGCAATGTAGAACCTCAACTACATTGCTCAATTAACTGATCTTAGACCTCATTATGATATGGGGAGCCTATATTAGACTAGTTTTATGTGAATAAACTAATAAATATGGACTTATATACTTTAAATTACCTTTGATACCATCAGTGTCTCTTAAAAATAGAAAAACAACTAATAATAGTGGTACATGAACAATGTTCATGCTACATAATCTGACCAACTTTCCAAATATAATATAGAATGTTTTTATCAATATTATTAAATTTAACAAGTGTTAATCTAATCATGACAAACTACTAATTAAAATCATAATAAATAAGATATATAATACATACACATAAGTAATTTGGAATTTTTATTTATAGAATGATGCTAAAAGGGAATTAATAAAGACAAATAACTTCTTTGGCACTCATATTTGATTGAATGCAATAGAGACTATGTGATCAATTGTGAGAGTCAAGAATAGAGCTAAATCTGGGACAAATTCACATTATTCATACAATTCTAGCCTACATTATCACTTATAGGGTGTGTTGGCATCTATAAGATTTTTTTCCTTCTATGTGAAATTAGTTTAGTGCACCTTCACCTATAAGTCATTTGTGTGTGATTGGATTTGCTTGATTCCTTATGAGAGTTTATATTTGCCTTCTTATTCACTTGGAACCCTAGATCAATAGATAATGAGAAATAAATGTAATAAATGGGGAAAATGGGGTTAGGGGATGAAATTTTACTTGACCTCAACACCCCTTGTGTTGAACACTACCTACATATTAATATTCTAAAGAGGGATCAAAATCCATTTATTTCTCCCATGTTATGGTGGTGTATGTGAAATAAGTTTATGTAATGTTATATATTGGTGAATAATGACTTCTGACCATGATGGTGTATTCAAACTTATATTAGTGATACTTGAGCTATGTCGACCTATAATTTGAAAGAATAGGTGATTTCATCTGAATGTGCATTTAGAATAATTTTGATATTTATAATATGGAAGCCTCTTGCCAACTAGTGAACAAATGAATATAAAATGTGTTTATATGGTGGTTTTATAGGGGTTTATACAAATGAGACTTGTTAAAATTTTAGGATGACCTATTAGGTGAGTTTTATTTGGTCAATTAGCTATTATTTGGTAGGAGGATGAGACCAACTAGGTCAAACACTACCGACTAGTAGGATTGTCATGAAGGAGTGACCTTATCTGAAGAGCATAGATAGATAAAATGTAAGTCTAAATTATTATAATAGTGATTTTAATCTATGTGGAATGAATAAAAATAATATTTAGTCTAATAATTTCTCAAGGATAGAGGTTGACCCACATAGAGGTAAAGAAATAGTTATTTGGAACTATGGAATTGAGCATAGGTTAAGTGCACATAGAGGATGGTCACAACTGAATTGTTTTAATATTAAATGTTAATTTTAATGACTATATTTCCCCTCTTTTTATTCTATTAATGCATCAAAGTGAAATTACTAGAGTAAAAGAAAGAGAGCTATACCTGAACTTATCTGTGTTGAGTAGGCTTGGATGTAGACCACACAATGAACTATGCTTCAATAAAACCTTAAGTGAAACTTGTATAAATTAGTTCTTACTTAGGAAATAAATATAAATGAAAGATAAAAAAAACTATACATAAAATGATAAGGAACTAATACATATTTTCATTTATGTGAACCGTTATGTTTTTTGGTGCAAAACTAGTGACTAGAGAGGGTGGAACCCTTGGATATTTTCCATTCTTTGAGGCACTTGGATTAGACTATGCACACCCCAATCCTCATTGGTATGATATTTACTTAATAAATCAAGGTTGTATTGAATCCATCATTTTAAAACTCAAAGTATTAGAGTAACTTAGAATCCCTATATGAATTTTAATAGATCATTTTGGTGCAAAAAGCTAAATCAATCATTGTAGATGGAATAAGATTAATTTCTAGTGTAAAAATTGGTGATATTTGGTTTAAAAATATATTGATCTAAGTCGTATGTATACAACATATATAATGACATGAATTATCATTCTTTCTATGGAAAGTCATGGAAAAATTAAGCAATAAAGTGATCATGTTCTACGTGCATGCCCCAATATAATATCTAAGTATATTTGATTTATATGACTGAGTAATATTAACTAATTATTTTAGTAAACCTATATAGAATTTTGGAACACATGTCATGCATGATGCCCCCAATTCTAAGTAAAATATGTGATAACTTGTGTATAAATTTGAAAATTCTTTTTGAGTTACCACTAAAAACTATTTTACAAACTACACATAACTCTGATAAATCTAGAAAAATATTTTTACTTGTAGATGAGAGTGTGTTATTTTGGATAACTATGTCTTTCATTATTGTCAAAATGGTGTGGCATTTTATGAATATGTTTTATCAGCAAAAACTAAGTATGCATTGTGATCAATGGAGCAAGTACTATTTTTTGTCTATGAAGTGGACTATTTCAGCTTAGTCTTTAATACAAGTTGCTGAGTATGCCCCCTCTTTTGAGGTGAGTTGTGAATCATAGGCAATAACTTAGCTCAAAATAACAAATATATGTAAATGATGTTATATAAAATATTGAAATATGAAGTAATATAGATAACATTAGGGATCATGGCATCAAATTGATAATCTAAGCAAAGTATTAGTGTATGATACATGTAGATCTAAGCATACATAGTGTCATGTCTAGATAGATGTTATCAATTAGGCATGTAGTGAATAAATGATCAATACGAGTACTTAAAATTTAATAATAACTACTTGAGTGGGAGGTGATTCATGATATTGATTAGGACATTAGAAAATTGAAATGGTGAAATATATGCATCATGACATCAAAAATTGAATAGTAATAGATAACAAGATTCATGGCCATGGCACATACACAAAGAGCACATGTAAAATAATATAAAGTAAAGAATATGGTCAAGGATCCACATACAAGGGACATGTTCAAATGTCACTTACACATATAGAAACACACAATAAGGCTTAGAGGCACAAACAAGGACATGTTCAAATGTCCACAATCCATAGCAATGAATGCACACAAAGCATGAAGCAAATAATCAAACATGCTAAGCATGCATGAATAAATGAAATTGATCTACACAAGGAATTTTTAACATTATTATATTTATAAATTTAGGTATCCATTATGATAACAATGTGGAAGTAAGTGAGAAAATATGTAAATATTTTGTGTAATTCACTATTCTTTATTAAGATCAAAAATGGATAGCCATAGAGTGATAAAAAAATGAGAAAAAATGCCTCTTGAACTTTGTGTGATGTAAAAAATATGTAGAAGGCCTATGACCATTTTGGATCTGACAAATCAGAGTCTATGTTCATGATTACAATTATGTTATAATTATACAAGACCACAATGAATTACTATTTAGAATATATAAGTTTTGTCTATGTAAATATTCTAGGTCTGAGAAAATATCATCACTTGTAACTTAATTTGAAAGTGTCATATGCATGTTATGAAACTAAACCAAGTACACTTTTAAAACATATTTTATATAAAATTAGATATAGATAATTATTGCATATATTGAATCCTAAATCAACTAATGTAAATGAACTACACATATCATGCATAAGTCCTAAAAAAAAAAAATTAAATGAATATTAGATTTTATTTTTTTTGGGGTATTTTTTAATATATATAACTAAAAAAATAAACATACTAACTAATGACTCTTGAAAGAGTCTCATAATCAATAGGTCATCTATCTAACATAGGGATGATTACCTCTCACGAATGGAAAGTATCATGTCATTATGAAGTAATAGGTCTCAACTCAGAATCTCAAAACTTATATGGATCTGTAACATAAGTACCACTATTATGATGATAATTTGTATTATGTTTTGTATGATATTTAGTATTGTGAACTATATGACTCTTCAAATCCCATCGTAGAGTATAATAATTGTGTGTTGATGTTCTTTGTGGAACACTCTTAATGCCTTGTAATATCAATATAGGACATGTTATAGTAGAGAATGGCTCTCTAGAATCTATGATAAATCATTAAGTGGAATTTTAAGAATATGAATTATTTTAAAGTTAACCACTTGCTTCTAAATTCTCTGAGTAGGTTGAACATTTATAGGTTCTTTATCTTAAATATTTTATGTAGGAACAATGATCTTTTGTTGTAGGGGAATTCAAATTGAATACCATGAACTGTGATAAACTTATTAGTAAAAATGTATTTCAAACATCTACATATTATATAAGTAACTACATGAAGCTTTTAAATCCATGAACATCCCAATAAAATATCAAAGACTCTTTCATTAGGTACCACTATAAACTTGGTGGCCACATGTGTTGTACCAACTTGGTAATATAATCTCACCAATAAAACTTTGAAAATGTTCATTGAATCCTTTTATTATTGTTGTTATAGGAAGTATATCCTAATTTAGGTATCTAAAATGACAAAAAAGTGTGATAGTTCACATATTCACACTTAACCCATTATCAAACATAACACTCTGTATAGGTTGATGATTAATATAAGCTTGAATGAAAAAAAATTGCAATCAAAATCATTTTCAACAAGCTCATGCTCTGTGAGTGTGATAATCAACCTAGATGGTACTAAAACATGATATATACCAATGATTCCATTCAAAGGATTTTGTGCCTATGTATGAGGATCATAAGAATTTGGTGGAAGATGCGCATTATATTTGTAATTCACTTTGGATTTACCTATTATTTATTGAGTCATTTCTTAGAGAAAGTATCACTAAATATCTTCATTGTTTCACTCTCACTTAGTTGTGCTTTATACATCAGAAACGCTCTCATCTATTAAATCATGTATCTTATGTTTCAAACTAATGTGTATGTTATTATTATGTCTTGTTTATCTATGAAAATCACAAAAATAATTTTCATTAAATCCTTTTGGAAGAGGTTTACTCACATCAATATATTCAATGGGAAGGAGCAATATGAAGTTACACTCATATAACTTTTGTAATAACTTATAGGGATATTTTTCAAAGTTGTTAAATTATCTCCTTGGAGGTGCTAATAATAAAATACATGGAATAGGTTCTAAAAATGCATTCACTATTATATTCTAATCACTCTTATTTTCACTTAGTCTCACCTTATATGGTTGCTTACTCATATTATTTTCATGAGAATTAGAAATTGGGTTAGTTTCATACTTTAGCTTACTAATTCCAACAAATTAACCTCTCCTTGTCTAAATATGTTCAATAAATTCAAGAATGATAGAAACTTCATAAACATAATAGATTCATGTAAAGCTGGAAGCAAAATCCATTTTAATGTCTTTCAATTTCTTATCTCCCATACAATTCATCATATTGGATAACGTGTTCTTATATATAATACTTATTATAAAATATGCTCATTAGATTCATGTTTGAGTTGAGAAATATAAGCATATTAAATATTTTCACTTATATCTATTGAGAAATGTGAAATGAAATAAACTACCAAAGCATTGAATGCATGAACTAACCAATGTGGTAATTCCTAAAACCATCTTAGAGTGTAATTTTTTAAACTTTTGAGAAATAACTTGGTTAACAACCAATTATTGGATACATATTCCAAACATGTTTCTTGAAACGCTCTTAAATGTTTCTCAGGATCACCTTTTCCATCATACAATGTAAGCTTAGGTGTCACAAAACCAGATGGTAAAGGATGTGTTGAAATATGTTGAGCCAATTCGGTATGTAATAAAGTTTATAAATCAAGTGCTTGATTATATTTTTAAGCTTTTTTTTTCACTTGCAACACCTTAGTCTATACATCTAGAACAATCTACATAAGGGATTGTGTATCAGGAATAGATTGTGTGCTAACCCAAGTTAGTGTAAAAATTGATGAGTAGAGATTGGCATATTTATATGTTTAAACCTTTAGGTTTCACCCATAGTATATGTTGGTAATAAATTTTTATTTATTGATGTAAAAAAGGTAAGGAACCCATAGCATTGGATGTCTCAGATGATCAATCCAACTTACACTTTATTTTTATTTATAAAATATTTTACAAGATCATATGATAATCCTAAGATTGTTCACAAATTGTTTCATTAAATTTTTTAGTAGTTTTCACTTTATTGAGCTTTGTTTTTTCATCACTTATATGTGGGATTACATCTTGATGCTCATCTTGAGAGTCAATGTTGTCTTGCTTATATTTTTCATGACCTGGTGTATTGGCATGTACTTATACATATTTAGTTGGTTCTGATATACCCTTTTTCTTATCCATATTATGTGCCTTACCAAAATAAATATGAGTATGTTCAACTTGAGTACCACTTATTCTATCACTTCTTTTTAAAAAAGTAAGAACAACTTTTTTAAATTTTATAAAATATGAAATAGAAACTTGGAATATTATTTTTAACAAAGAATTCACCAAATATAAAAGCCCTAATACAACAATTGGAAACAATAAAAATAATTAAAGAAGCTCTAGCAACATGGATGGTTAGGGTTTGAAATATTCAATCAATTATTGGGTTTACCAATATTTTTTATCAAAATTAATGAATTAAACAAGTGTTCATCTAATCATGATAAAATTTTAAGTAAAATCAGAATGTATAAGATATAAAATAAATATACATAACTGATTGGAGCTTTCTATTTACAAAAAAAATGCTAAAGGGGGAAATTACTAAATATAAATAACTTAGTTGTAATTTATACTTGATGGACTACAATAGAGACCATGTGATCAAATGTGGGATTGTGTGTGGTCATTGTGAGTCAAGAATAGAGTTGTGTTTGAATATGGGATAAGGTTATGGTATTTATATTAATTCATCTTGCATTGGAATTTTTAGGGTGTACCAACATCTGGTAGGGTTTTTCCCTCTATCTGAACATAGATTAATGTGCCTTCACTTATAGGTCATGTGTGTGTGATCAAATTTTCTTGATTCATTGTGGCAGTCATTATTTTCCTTTTTATTCACTTAAAACCCTATATTGATATACATTGAGGAGAAAATAAATTAAATTGGGGGAAATGGGTTAGGTCTAAAGTTGTGTTTGACCTCAATACCCCTTGTGTTGAGAAGATCAAATTTCATGTAATTATCTCATATTATGGTGGTGTGTGTGAAATATTGGTGTAATGTTATATATATATATATATATATATATATATATATATATATATATATATATATATATATATATATATATATATATATATATATATATATATATAAAATCCTAGTTTAATTAAGTATTTGAATAATTAATTGTGACCTTATTGGTGTATTTATTCTTATTTCAAGGCTATTTGATATGTTTGGACTTAAAATTGGAAGAATAAATGTTTTTTCTCTTAATGTGAAGTTAAGCCTCTTGCCAACTAATGAAAAAAGTAATAGAAAATGTATGTATATAGTATTATTTATAGTATTTAATTTAATGGGACTTATAAAACATGTGGGATGACCTATTATGTGAGTTTTAATTTGGATAATTAGTCATTATTTAGTATTAGGATGATATCAGTGGCTTAAGACCCTACCGGTGAGAAGTATTATCCTAAAGGAAAGACCTTATCAGAATAATGGAGACAGATAAATTAAAATTTGTGAATCAATCTAATGGTGGGTTTGGAATTCTTAAAATGAATATCAAGAATGTTTAGTATTATAATTTCCTAAGGATAAAGGGTTATTTGCATAGAGGTAAAAAATAATGATTTGGAAATGTAGAATTGAGCATAAGTTAAGTGTGCATAGAGGATGGCCAAAGGTGCATTGTTTTAGAATTAAATATTAATTTTAGTGACTAAAAATGTCATTAAACTTATATTCCACTCTATCCTAAACCTTAATGTATCTAAAAAATTATCACTTGTGTTTCTATAAAATATATGTAAAAATGTCTACATATGCATTACATATGCCCTAAAGTATTATCAATTTGTGAATATATGTCCCATAATCTTAACCAAAAAGATAATTTGAACCAATCTAAACCCTTTATTTCATGTAATTTTTTCTCTCAATGTTAATTATATGTGTATGGAAGCTTGAATCTCTATGACAAGCCCACTATAGGCTCCACTTTTGAGATGAGGAATGTAGATTGAGATATTACTCATCTTAAAATAAAATATTTAGCAACATCATTTTATTTATAAAGATGTAATAATTTAAAATCATGTGCTAACATGTAGATAATATATCATTATAATATGAATATTTATTAAATTAAAAATAAAACATTTAGTGTAAGGCATGCAATGTCATGTCAAGATAGATATAACAAATTAGGCACACATTAGTATTTTTCACATATATAAGTAGTGTATATTAACTGACACATGAAGATACATGATATGGATCATGTCACCACATATAAGAAGGAAAGTGTTTGATATGGATCATACCACCACAAACTCAATAGATAATAACTTAGATATATTTAGTCATAAGCATACAATGTCATGGCCATGATGCACACAATAAATCACATACAATATAACTCAATGTCAAACAAGGAAAAAGCCACACACAATGGATATTCAAATGTCACCCAAAGTAAAAGTCACACTTAATAGGCAATCAAATGTCACACAAGGAAAGATACAAACTCAATAGAAAATAGATTATCACAAAACAAGGCAAGAGCCAAACAAAAAAAATGTCATAGAATGATAACTTAATTAAGGAAAATTCATAGAAGAAGACACGAGACCAAATAAAAACTCATACAATGAATAACTCAATCAATAAAACATCATAAACTAAGGTAATGCCTTGAATCAAAATTTATGCAATGAAAAATGAATTTAAGTAATGTCATACACTAAGGAAAGAGCCAAAACAAATCATAATCAATGATTAGTCTATAGGAAAAGAAATAGAAACAATTAAACATTAAACAAATCAAACTAGCCTAAACCATTAATTTATGTCAAAGTAATAGAATACAAAAATAACATATCCATGAAATGTATCACTTTAAATAATTCAAATAATATCAAGACATGTGTAAGCAATCAATGTAGCTCAATGTAGACACCTAAATTCTACCACATATAGTGTCATAATTATTTTTTATATATATTGACACACTAACTCAAGCACCACCTTGTTGTTCCCTAACACACACACCCCATTTTTAAAAATTTTAAAATATAGGCCCATTATTATAAAAAAATAATATGGGGAGGTATGAGCCTAAAGATCTATGACTATGATATCATGCATTTGTCATCTAGGGTTATTTCCAAAAAACTTATCATTGCACAAGTTCAAATTCTAAAACTCCAAGCTTAAACTAGTATCTTAAATCATTTCAAACCTTGAGTTTTCATGAATTTTACTTTAATATGATGTTGTGATTTGTGAGATAATATAATTAATATTTCTATGTCCTAGTATATATATCTTGGATCATAATATTAATAGCCAAAGACCATTAATATCCTCCAATTAGGGTCACATTAAATATTTTACATGATTGTGACACTCATATCTCTCAGATCATTCATAAATTTGGATGATTGTAAAATTTCTAAATCATCAGACCTATGGATATTTACAATATTACCACATTATTATAAGTTTACATCTTCCAAGCTCCTTAGTCTCCTAGGATCCACAAACTCACCACATGGTATATTAACATTAAAATGGAAACACGGAGACTTCATCCATTTATCAGCTAAACTTAATGGTTTTACGTTCCCATGTGTTGATTTTCTAAGCTTCTAAACCTCTGGGGTTTCAATAGGTTGACATTTGGCACATTCATGGTAATTTGAATCCATAAGAATTTTATGCAGTAATTTGTTCTACAACCCAATGGTTCCAAGCTCTCAAGTCTCTAGGCTTTCAAGATCACTCCATGTGTCTCGATCATAGTGACCCACAACCATGTAAGATCCTTCATCAAAAGGAATACTAGTCCAATGCTCTGAGCTTCTATGCTTACAATGCTCCAATATCCTGCCACATGGCTTGATCATGTTAACTCACCACTACAAGACCTACCCAACATAATGAATAAATTTAAAGGTTTAGGTTAATGATGACCTAATAAGTGACACTATCTAAAGAAGGCATGGCTAAAACATAAATGGTAATTATTAATAGCATGACAAAGAAGTAATTTAATGAATGACTAATAATCATCTCAAAATTAATGACTAGACATAAATAATTAATGAATGATTACCATTTAGAAAGTAAGGGAACCCAATAAAGTTGATTAGCACATTTTAAATTGAAATGGGCATTGAAATCAAAAGTTCATTATTTGCATTAAAGGCACATAAATACATTAAATACTTAGGCCTATGAGTTTTATATATATATATATATATATATATATATATATATATATATATATATATATATTGTGATAAAAAGGATTCACTTTGCTATTGCTCTTTTGATTAAACAAGTGCATTCTCAAGCTTCCCAGTGTCAAGAAAGCCCTAATTTTCTTTAGCTAGTAAACATAGAACAAACTAGTCCAATACACTAAAAGAATTATAGTAATCAAAGGAGAACAATGGGATCTTCATCTAAATAGGGTAAACCCTTAGTCCCCTCCCCATACTCATTTATGGGATTGATAAAATATAAAGATATAGTATTTGAGAAAAGTGCCCTGAACTTCCAATTTCCACATTACTCAGCACTCTAGGAATAAGTTAAATCAATCTAGTTATATTTTTTTGAATATGAAAACTCTCTTTGAACTCCAAGAAATACATATATGATTTTTTGTCAATCAAAGAGTAAGGTCTCTAATAGGTGATGGATAAACCTGAGGTAATGCCATGTATTGACCTCTTGAGTTTTTTTTGTTAATAGAACCATTGTTGGGGATATCATGCATGTAAGGAAAGTTAGGACTATCTTTGCTTACATCTTGGGTAAGGCATTTGAAATATATATTAGGCTCCCATATCTTGAGACCAGTTACAATCAAGTCTTTGCCAATGTTTGGATTGAGCATAACACTGTAGATGAAAAGTTAAAGCAATGGCTTGCAAAGAGTAAAATGTTGAATCCAAAGGGGGAAATCTCCTCCAATTGCATCATTAAATTTAGCCCTAGAGTTGTAATATAATTGGCATTATTAAATAGGTTATATGGTTTCTTGATTATTTGGTTGTTTAAGTTGAATGGGTTCCATTATTGGATATACTCCTGACAACTAACAACTTATTAGCGCTAAGGGAGATCATAAGTGCATGACTAAAGTAACAAATACTCTACCTTGATCAGAGGATTATGGATTGTAATTTCTAAATGATAGCTTATATAGTGTCTAATAAAATACAATAATCATATTTGGGACATCAGGGGTGATTATTTAGTGAAAAAAATTAATAAATGGTGACATACCTGATGAATATAGTCTAATATGACAAAACTCTATGTTGTTTGCAAGAATTAAGTTGTTATGGACATGAATTAGTGTTTTTATGGAGATTGTCACTAAGAAGGTAAATAAGTGAAAGTAGGATCAAATAGGTGTTCAAGAATACAATAGTATTCAAAGGGGACTAAATTACAATAAAGAAGATATGGAGAAAGGTTAAGACCTAGAAGAAAGGATAAATGTTGAACATTGTCATTGATTAAGGGGGATATTGTTGAGCATTGTCATTGATTGTTGAGTTTTTTTAATAAGTGTTGGCATTGATGTCAAATCTAATTTCATTGATGTCAAAGGTTCTGATGAAGATGCATGGTCAAATAATCTTTGAGGTATGTATGATGAGTTCTTATGATAGCATAGTGAGTATTATTTTTGTATGAAAGTAGTGATATAAGTGTATTGGTTGATGAGTGTTATTTATATCATTAAGATCAACATGAGTGAGTATAAGTCATTATGTCAAGTATCAATAATCTTGTAATGCTTTGTCTAGACCTTTTGAGAATGTATGTGTAGGTATAATGATGAAATAAGTGAGCTCCAAAGATCTGTGTAAGTAGCTATGAAGATGTTTTGAATGAGCTACAAAGATGTGATTGCTCCAAAGAATACCTGATAGTGTTTAATAATGAGAGAGGTCATTTTATTTTGTACATGAGGTGTTGAGGGCATTGAAAATGATTAAAATTTCAACTCTAAATATCATTATATGCAGCGTTGAAGATGCTCCAAGTGAGCTTTGAATATTCTTCATTGAGCTCTGAAGATCTATGCAAACAGCTCCGAAGATGCTCTGTTAAAGTTTTATATAATATTGAGTGTACGAGGTTGATTTATAATACACAATAGACATTGAAACATAGGAAAGTTTCAAGGTGAATCCTATAGGGTGCATATAATGTGAGATTCAAGGCTTAATGAGACTTGAATATCAAGGCATAAAAAGCAAGAAGAAAGATGGTGGCCAGATGAGGTATCAGGATCAGTTTCCATGATATGGGTAAGCATGTGATCATTGAAAGATGTGATTAAATTTTTTATAAGTATGTGCATAAATTTTTAGGTCATGGTTTGAAATAAAATCTTGAAAAGGTGTTTCAAGGTTTCTCAAGTGCATAGAATGAAGAGTTGTCAACTCGAGAAGGTTTTTATAATTATCCTTAACATGTATATTATCTTCATGAGAATATAATTTATTGATGGTATATGAGGAATGGTTCTATATAAAATTTATAAGCATTGGTTTCTATAAACAGGAGCTAAGTTTTATAAATGATCATTAAGATTGAAAGTTGATCTAAACCCTCAAAGAACCCAAAGAATGACCTGATGTTGAATATCTTATTATAATGAGATTATAATAGTATTATATGGATATTTAAATTATTTGAGGTTGAATTAAACTCTCCCAATCATCTCTATGTGTGATTGGTTTCTCAAGTGAGTGAACAAACCCTACAGGGAAGTGCTTATTTTTCAGAGATTTATTGTAGTAGACAGATTTGATCAAGTCAAAGTTTCTAAGTGGATGAAGATGAAAGTTTGAGACTTATAGTTTTTTTTCATGAATTTTTATGGATAGGTTCTATATCTTAATTTTTAAAATTTGGTGATCCAAGTTGGCTAGTCGCTAACAGACCTTGTAGTGTAGATAGTAATAAAATCAGGTAGAAGTGAGAAGATTATTCTTGATATGTTTTCATGTAAGAGTGATGAATTAAAGTGAATGATGATGTTTTTTAGTATTTGAATAATCTATCTATTATTTTCATAAGATTTTAAGTCAGTGAAATAATTTGGAACATTGAAGCCAAAATGGCTTATCTAGCTTAGTGGAGTCTGTGAGATAGTTAAAATTGATTGGTCTGTAAGACCAATAGTTTCCATTAGTACTTATAATAATTTTGATATAAGTTTATTTTAATATGTTATAATATATTTTTAATTAATTTAAATCCCTTAGATGCATTCATTTAAATGTCATAAGTTCATTTTTTCTTGACTATGATTGGAAGTTAGTTGGCAGTTCTAAGCAAGCATATTTAAAAAAAGAGTTTGACACTATATACCCTAATTTTAAGTATAAAATGAAGTTTATGATGCCCATGAGGTTATTATTTTTTTGAATATATGAATTTTTTCCATGGTTTTTAGGCAAAATTGAGTTTATGCCTCAATTATTCAAGATAAATTTTTTGTAAATGCACATGCCTTTTATGAACAGTGATTTGAGAAAGGGGTCAAATGGTATTTGGAAATAAATTGATGTTGTATAATGTATTTTTTAATTTAATATTATGTTTTCCTTTCATTTTAGGTTTTTTATTATGCTTCAAGAAAGATCAAATGGTAACATATTGTTAAGAAGGCCTATAAGGTCTCCATAAGACCTAAAAGAGGAGTAAGGGCTAATTGAGCCATGGACAACCTAATGTATTGATTTATTCATGATTAATGGATGTTATTTTAATATTATAATACCTATTTATGTCTTAACTAATAATATAATAATGTGTGGATGACAAACAAGGATATTAGGATCAAGTACTTGTATAAAAGCAACGCAGTTTAGGCTTATTTAGTGTGGTTAGAGAGAAGAGAAAAAGTTAATGATATAGACCATTTGTGAGAATAAGGATTTAATTTGGACCATTAAATAAGTATCATGAATATCTAATAGAGTTTTTTCTTGAGTATCAAGGTCAGAAGACCTAACCAAACTGTTAAGAGGGCTAGTTTAGTGAAGAAGGCTAGAGGCCAGTTTGAAAGGGATTGAAGTAAGAAAAGAAATAAATGAGAAGATCATCATCTATTTTATAATAAATAAGTTTTTTTTTTAATTTATCAATCATATCATGTGGTTGATTTGGTTTTGATTCATCTAGGGGGTTGGTGCCTCCTTGTAAGTGGGTTCTTGCTAAAGCCTAGCTAAGTTGGTGTTGAGATAGTTGGGGTTGATGTTCCATGTGGATTTGGTGCTTCACTAAAGATTTATGTTTATCTTATAGGATTATAGTTTGTTTTCTTCATTAATGATTTTTTTTTCTCTTTAAGGTTTACTCACCTATATGATTTGTTCAATTTTTTAATGTTTTTATTATTTGATGTTTGTGCTTGCTAAGATGTACATGCTTGTTAGAATGGTTCATGTATAATTAAGTGGAATTGAAGTAAAAGTCTTGAAGACTGATTCACTTCCCCCACTCTCATTCATTATACTTACAACATAAAATCTTTAAGATAAGATCATGTTTATTGTGTCATGCAAAGGTGGTGTACTTTAAAAGAATAAACCATGTTTATTAAGTGAGTAACAAAATTTAGAGTAAAATAAACTAATATTAGTATAAGGAGTTAAATATTTGGCATGAAACAATAAAGTAAGTCTATAAATCCTAAAAGATACATATAAGACCTATATGAGTAAACTTATAAGAAGCCTACTTACATCAGATGATCAGGGAGTGATTAGGGATGGTGAGGGAAGGTGAGGGTCAATGAAAAAGTGATGAGGGATGGTGAGAGTTAATTAGGGGGTGATTAATTATTATGAAGATAAGGAAAGAGTGATTAGGGATTATAAGGGATGAATATGGTGTGATTAGGGATGATGAGGGGTGGTGATGGTTAATGAAGGAGTGATTAGGGATGATAAGGGAGTGATTAAAGATGATGATTTATAGTGAAGGTCAATGAAGGGGTGATTAGGATGAGGAGGGATGAGTATGAAGTGATTATGAATGATGAAGGACAAGAAGGAAGTGATAAAGTATGATGAAGGATGAGGAAAGAGTGATTAGGGGTTATGAGGGATAAGGAGGGGGTGATTGGGGATGATGAGAGATGGTGAAGGTTAATTAATGAGTGATTATATATGATAAGGGAGTGATTAAAGATGACTAGATATTATGAATTTTAACGAGGAGTGATCAAGGAAAATGAAGAAATAATGAGTAAGGGTGATGAGGGATGAGTAAGAAGTGATTAGGGATGAGGGAGGGATGAAGAGAAAGTGAAATTAACATAAAGTGATCATTTTATGTGTGCATGTCATCAATGTGATCTATGTTATCCCAATCACACCACTTTTGATCAAATTCAAAGTGAGTGGTTTGTAAACTTTAATTTTGATAAACCTAGGACTCCTAGAAATGCCATGAAGTAATCTGAATGGCAAAAAAACCTAAAAAATGACTACATGTTTACCAAAAATGGACATCAATTATAAAATTTATGCCCTAAAATCCATATGTTCAATACTAAGACCTTGAAAATGCCTAAGTACTGACTAGATTCAATTTTGGAAAACTATTTTCCACATCGTAAGGTGTGAAACTTTGAGACCAACTCTATTATATGTAGAGTGACCATAATTTATTATATTTACTAAAATAAATTTAAAGTATTGATTTTAGTAAATATAAAATTTATGTAAATATTACCTTCCTATAGATTTTTTTTGTGTTTTTAGGTACAAAGAAATAAGAACGTGTATGTGTTCCTATTACTTTTCACCTAAAAACATAAATATCTATAGGAAGATAATTGGTTGCAAATAAATATGAATGTGTATGCATTATTGAAATTTAAATTCAAAAAATCAACCATTTGACTCAAAAATGGCTTAGATTATGAAGCCAAAGGCTTGGACCTATCAATCTACAATCGATTCTGAGAGTTTTTATAGAAAATAACAAATTTTAACTTCAATCACCATATACACTATGGATTTCAACAATAAAATTCAAAAAATTATCACCATGACAACGAGCATGCTCTCCTCTTTCCAAATATATGATTTTTACAATTTATGGACTATTTTAAGGGTTTAAACCATGTTGATTTCTAATTATACCTTTTTTATGCCACTGCATGATACAAATATACATGCCCATTCATGTAAATATGTAAAAAAAATTGTTGATCCAAGTGCAAAACAAATTATATGGTCACAAATTAGGCCTAATTCTACACACATTAAAAATAAATAAAAAATCATTTTTTTAGGTACTTAGGGGGCACATAGCCATCTATCCAGTTTTTATTAGTTTTTAGGATATATTTACTTCCAAAATTAATTTTAAAAAATATTCATTGAAAAAATATAAAAATTATAGGTCAAAAACTAGAATATATTGTCTAAATATTTATCAAAGGGTTTCAAACAATATTAAACAATGCTCAAAAAATAGTGTGCCACACGACCATCTATCTACTCTGTTGTCTTAAAAAAGGGAGTTCCTCTTCATATTTTAGATGTTTAACCTAGTTAAAATTAACCATTTTTCAAAAAAAAAAATGTTTTGGAAACTATACTCAAAATTCCATAATTCATGTTCTTTTACCATCTTCAAATTTCAAGTGTAGCCATCTAAAATTATCTATAGAAGTTCATATTTCTAAAATTTTAGGAAAATCATGTCCATATGTATGCCCCTTTTTGTCCCCTAACTTTGTGCACTTACCCTAAAACATAATCTAGTGGATAGAAACACACTCCAAATCAATGTATGGGTCCCTTAACACTAAGATAAAACCATTAACTTAAAATAAAAGTTAATAATATAAAAAAATCCAATTAGAAAAAGGCCAACATAGCTCAAATAACATAATAAATAGGCCATGGAATACCAATGTATCAAGGAAAAATATTAAGCCACTAAAGTAATCAAAAAATTTGTTAATGGTAGAGGACCATATAGTTTATCACCATTGTCCCAAACCCTACCAACATGTCATTTCATTGTATAACCCGTATCAGTTCCCACACTTCTTCTTCTTCTTCTTCTTCTTCTTCTTCTTCTTCTTCTTCTTCTTCTTCTTCTTCTTCTATTGGGTCCTACCAAGGAGACAAAATGGATAGAGATAGGTGAGATAACTTCCCTTATTGTTGAGGCCTCCATCCACTAGGGTCTGGTAAAATATATCCACTAACACCATGATAATTAACTGAATAGACATGTCACAAACATGGAGAAATACTTCAGCATCTATTGCATGAGTAGTGTCTACCACATGAGACAAAACCATGGCCTTAAATGATGACCACCAACAAGATGAATTTGGGGGTGCCCAACTAACTGTACATGAGGAACCACCCCATTGGTCCAATAGAGTCTGGAATTGTTCCAACTTGAACTGAATTTTTTCGACTTGAACTTGTATCTATATTATAAAATTGGAATCACTTGAGTTTATTAATTTTGAAAAATAACTATACAAATTAACATGGTTAAATATTGCATTATTCATTTCTTTCCATAATTGAAAAAAAAAAATCATAATGAAAAACATGTCAAATTTGGTTATATGTGTTATAATAATGGCCAAATCCATTAAGAACACCATTTTCCATAAAAAAATCTAACTGAAATGGTTGAAATATGGCATGAATCCATCTCCAAACTAACTGAGCAAGGTTGTAAAACCAAAAAATATGCTTGAGATGTTTTAGGCATGTGTAATCTGGACATAAATGGTGATCCACTCCTAAATAATCTAGATGACTACCAACAAACAACTCCTGGTGGAGAATGCACCAAAGTAAGTTATCATGTTTGGGATCAATAATAGCACTCTATAATATTTCAAAACCTTTATTTATAGGCCTACTCAAAAGAATGAAATTTCTAACAAACACTCAAATTATCCACTTGAAAGACATTGATAACAAAGTTGGGGCTTATACACATAGAAGGGGGTATCTACAGGACACTTCCAAATCAATCCACTATCTAGTGGTTGATTGAGATCATATTTTTGTGAAGGTGCTCATCAAAATGGCTCATTTCACCTCAATAATTGAGGAAAGTTCATTACTCTATAACTAAAACTTATCACATAGGATTGACTAAGGAATCCAATCATGTCAATATTTGTAAAAAAAATGAGATAACCTTAATCCCTTTTTTGAAAATACAAAGGCTTCTAATCTATGGGACCATGGAAAAATGAACGTCATAGTAAGAAAGGATTGGAGAGCACTAAAGAGACTTTGAATTCAAAGAGAGCCTTGTTTTAGAATTATCACCATCCTAGGTTAGGTGAGGTTTGATCGATTCCCACACTTTCCAAATGATCTAAGCCATGAATGAACCAACAATCTTGATAGGTACATGAGTGATGAAAATAGATTAGAGACCCAAACCATTCCAAGGCTTTTTGCTAAGAGAAAAACAACATCGAAGTAGATTTGTCCAAGTTTCATCTCCTTCCAAGGAACAAAAGATTGATTTGATCCAATACCTTGGAGCTTGACATAAAAATGCCAAACCCTCATGCACCCTTAGGTATGCAACATATATCGCATGCCACCCTATGAAACCCCTTAGAACTTTCAAAATTGGCCCATATAAAATCTCTTAATAGTTTTTCAAATTTAGCATAAGTTACCTCGTAGAGAGTGCAATAAGAGGATTAAGAAACATGGGTCATTACAATGACTTTGGAACAACCCTAGAATTTACCTTTTAAGGAGAGGTGCTTGGTGACCCATAAATCAATTTTCTTTCTCCACTCTTTGGACCACATACTTTTGAAAAACATAAGAAAAGGATTGGAAAGCAAAGGGAATACCCATGAAGTTGAATTGTTCTCCAAGTTGAATCCAATACCACATTTACATCTGCAATCAAACTGGTAAGGAAGGTTTACACTACCTAAAAATTGGGTTGTATTCCATTGAATATAAGAGTAGAGACCAAGCAAAAAATATCAAGACACTCCATGGCATTGGTGATGGATGCCTCTTTCTTGCTAGTGTAAGGAAGGAATCATCAGGAAAGTGATCATTAACCCTATAATTTTGGGTCTGAGGTAGGGCAAAGCCTTTAACCAAACCTTTCATAGTGTAGACAACAAGTAGATAACTAAGACCTTCAACAATGAAAACATATAAAGAAGGGCCTAGTGGGAATCCTTGTCTAATAGATCTATATAGACCAAATGGATCTCAACTAATAAAATAATTCAAACTTAGCTCTATTAATGATTATACAAACACAAGCATCTTGAAAAAGCATTCTAATAATTTGCACAAATCTTGTGCCAACCCCTAGGACCTATGACATTGCTTCTATCATAGTTTGTCTCAAAATCAATTTTGATGAATAAGACTTTTTGGTGTGAAGATTGAGCCCATTCTACCCCTTCTTAGACTACATTATTGTCAAGATATATTCATTGTGAATGTAACTAGTTTATTCATGGAAAATAATGAGCGGTAACAAATACCTAACCTTAAGAGAAAGGGCCTTAACAATAATCTTGTAAGACATGTATTTGAAAGAGTGACTGACCACCAATTAGTAATAAGCTTTGAGTCCCCAACCTTGGGAATAAACTTGATGTTGCCCTAGGTAATGAGTTTGCTAAGTGAATTGTTTTGAATAGCTTCAAGATACAATTAGCTTGGTAGAATCCATAGGGGAAGCCTTCAATTCCAAGGGCTTTATCCATCACCATGTTCTTAGTAGCCTCCTAAAGTTCATCAATAGATAAAAAGCAGTCGTAGGTGACTCTATAGCGACCTATGTTCTCATTTAAATAAAGGTAAGCACTTAACAAAAAATTCCTCTCATCGTATTTTATTTAAACAAAAATAAATTTCATCGAATTAAATTGGAATATATATGGAAACAATTTATTTTAAGAAAAAAATCATTTGTTCATACCATCTCTCTTCAATTAACTTAAAAAATAATTGTATTATATTTCAACAGAACATTATCGAATTAATAATTCAAGCACTTTTTTTAATTAAATTTTATAAAAATGGAATCAGAGCTTCTCTTCAGGTTTCATTACCAAAAAAATAATAATATTTTTATTAATTAAATTAATAATAATTTGTTTTAGAAAAGGAAATCATTGTTGATATAATCTTACTCTTGCAATTATTAATTTTATAAAGATTAGTAAAAATATATTAAATAAATCTATGTCAAAAATATTAAAAGATATCAAGATGTCTATCTTAAATTTGTCACATACTATATAGATTAATGATTCCATTACCCTTTCCACAAATATTCTATTTTCTTGTGACATGTGACCTGTATTTAGCTGCAAAAATATTAGGCTCAAAAAACAAATTTTAAAAAAATTAAAATTAAAATTTATTCTATATTCAAAATAATAATCAAATAAACGTCAAATTTAAAATTGAAATTACCTTATAATCAAAATTAAAATTGAAACAACCTTATTGCTAGATTTCTTTTTTGATTCAGAAAAAAGATCAAAACGTTAAGTCAGACACATAAAAGCCGCAATTATCAGAGAAGTACAGCGAATTGAGAAAAGTCTTAAATTGTAGTAGCTCCATTGGATGAGGAATGTACATTTGCCACCTTAATGAAAGGGCTCCTACGCACATCTACTTGTAAGCTCTGGAGCTGCATAATTAACTTACAATATCCTCTAGCATTTTTTTTATTTTTTTAAAAGAGCATCTAGAGAATGCATAGGACCCCTACAATATTAAAACCCTTATAAAGTTTATACAAAAGTTTATAGGGTTAGTTATGTCAATAAAAAATTTAATATAAGCATTGATGAGATGTGAGTGAGTTGGTAAAGTGACTTGTTGCTATAAGCATCATCCAAGTTCAAATCTCAGATGATATTGGAAGTCCGTTGTTAACAATTCTGATACTTGATCCTGATTATGTGAAAAGTATATCTAATCACCATCCGATCCATTATTAGCTGCATCACCTTTGTAATCAGCCATTGCTTCCTTGTATCTTTTCCGATCAGCCTTGGCCTTTGATTCATAAGGTTCCTTCTCCTCAGCTGTCAAGCAATATAATATATAATCAAAAAAAAGTACCGTCCATTGGAATGATAAAGGAGATCTAGTGGCCTTAAAGAAGAGTTCCAAATCCTACCAGACACTTTAACTTAACGTGAGATTACCCAAACATACTGAATGCCATACACACCTGAAATCTTTTTCCATAGTTCTCCGAGTGTCCTTCCAATATCAGTAAATGCCATCCCAGAGTTGCTTTTTTTGAAAATCTGCAAAAGTATTTAAATAATCAGATCATCGTTAGAGGAATCTTTCACATCTCATTACTTACCATAAATAGTAGCAAGTGGACCAAATCTGTTCCATCAAGTCAACACATTTAGTGGTAGTGCAGATGCATGGGATATTTAGTGGAGTATTTAGTGGTAGTGCAGATGCACTAGTTGTATTAATAATCATAAATTAGATCAAGTCGAAAGATTTTATTTTGAAGATATTTTAAATTTCATTTTAGAGACAAAAGGCCAATCTATAAATATTGTGCGATACTGTGATCTATTAAATTTTGAAATACTGTGAAAGTTGGGCACTGAGGTATTTCTTTTATATCATCTTCATATGCGATAATTCCCTTTTCCAATTTCCAAACTTGGGCAAACCTTTCACCTTTCACCTCCTCGAACCTACTATTCCAAATTTTGTTACTGCTATAAGTGACTTCTGCAGATGGAAACATTCAAGAACGTCAAATTCTTTTAACAAGCATTTTAACGCCATCTAATTGGTTGTGATGAGTGTTTGAGGTCTATATAACCTGATTTCAACTTCCCCAAGGCTTAATTACTCTTAAATGTCCCATGAAACACTACAAACATGCATATTCTCACTGTACAGTGTATTCTCACAAGACTGTATGTTACCCTGTGTTAGCCCGAGAAGGGTTATCTTAGCTTATTAAGATCTCAAATCCATTTTAACCTTATTAATTGATTGGATACGGTATGTATAACACATATACACCTATCTCAATTCAGTTGGTCAACTTTTAGCTCCTCTGTAAGTCAGATAACTCACCTTTGGGAATTGACTGTGGAAGTATAGAAGAGGATACAGACTTTCCAAAGTCTGAACATACTATTTTCATGAGACAACATTAAAACAATATGAAAACCATATAAATAACTTTAATAACATGCACTTACCAATTATTAGTGCACTTCGAACAATCTTCTTCAAGATCCTTCTTCAAACATGACGTTTACCCAGTCCTGTTATGGCATAGAACTCAGAGGACAGAGTATGCTAGTTACTTTACCTAACAGAGAACTGTCTATCCACCCTCTTAGAAAGCACACACATTTCAATTTTATTTACTATCATCCTTTGACATGTTTCCATCAAATGCACTTACCATACTATCACATTCACAAGCTTTGAATCCACATTATGACTCAGTTTCCAAAAACATAGAATAAAAAGATAGAACAGTGTCTGCGAATTAATTATCAAAATCGAGAAATATTCTCATTTACTTGGGTTTTGATCATTATTACAACCTCGAATCCACCGCCAATTTGACTACCAACACAAATATTTACAAGCCTTTTATATTCTATAACTGATCTAACCAACTCCTAACTCCCTCATGTACGTTGGGAAAGTCTAACTACCTTTCTATCATGTCTATCAAAATGTCTTAATATGTGTTCCATGTATTGATGGACAACCTTGACCACTTTCTATAGTTCTAACACAAACCAATTACAACATTGAGACTTCTTGTAGACATGATTGCCAACTCCAAAGTTTGACAAGAGGTTTGAAAATTTAAATAAGAAAATTGGCAGGAAAATGCTTTTTAAGCCACAATTCAAATTCTAATGACCTCTAAAAATACTAATTAGGACAAACACAGTCTATTTGACTTCTACAAACTATAAAAACTCAAAATTAAGGCCACTTGAATATGCCCCTGCATCATACTACCAAGGGGTTAAAATAACTTTTCCTAAAAGTTATAACCAACCTTGCTTGATATGCTTTACAATTGACCTCTTTCTTGTTGTTTTTTGATCTTCTTTGCATGATCTCCTCAATCCCAAGGCTTACTTTAGAATTGCAATCCTCCTTGTCTCTTGACCACTTCTGCAGCTAATCTCTCATGCATATGTACATACTCCTCATCTCCACAGTTACACCTTGTCTTGCTTCTTGTTGTCTTCATCCAAGCTATGCCTACAACTAACAACAAATCATTAACAAAATCATGTTTCACCTCATTCCCTTGAGGCATTATCCAAATCTTTTTTTTTTCACATCTTGATTTTTATGCCAAGCATCTTCATGTATCCTGTATGAATCATTCTTCATCTTTGCATCAGCCACCAACTCATTTTATTCTTCTCCTTGTATGGTTTCTCCTTCATTTATAACATGTACTTCAACTTTAGCATCTATAAATTCATCATGTAGATTGTCTTCTTGTACTTGATTTCTCCTTGCCTTCATAAGTGCTCTTATCTTAAACACCATTGTTGCATGCCATAAGTCTATATTCTCCTTTGTCACCTCCTACACCATTTCTATATACATTTGATGAAGATCAAAGTTATATTCTTTCTTCAAGACTTCATACAAACTAGAATAGTCCTCATACCTTTGCTTATTTTGTTGTCTCAATGCTCCTTTGTCTTCTTTTGCATCCTCTTGGGTGAGGATCACTTCATGTTCCATGCTATCTTGTTTCATTTATGGTTATCTTACTTGTTCTTATTCTATCATAATGACTATATCTTGAGCCTCTCTTTCCTCTTGGTTCCTCTTGAACACCACTTGATCAGATGCTTCCTCATCTTGTTTTTTGAGCCCATGCATTGGCCCAACTAACTCACCTCCTTTTTCAATTCTCAAACCTATATTCACACATGTTAAAACATTATTAGTTTGAAAATGAAGAGGCTTTATTGTCCCCTATTTTGTCTTCTTAGGCTGCTTGTTCAACACTTTCAATTGTCTCTTCACTTTATTCACTTCTACTTGATTTGTATTCTTCATTACTATGTTCTTGAGAGGCCATCTCATTCTTATTCTAATCCCAATTAAAAACATTGGTCTAATATCTTCCAAAGCTTGCTCTAACTCTACTAATATTGCCATCAACTCAGTTATCTCTCTCTTATCAAATTTCTCTTGCTTCACTTCCTTATGGAAACCTTCTTGTTTCAATCCCTTCATATTCTTTTCACTCTCTTCACTCTCTCTCTTTAGGTTTCTCTTGACCTATCTCTTCTTCTTGACAAGCTTACCTACTTATCCTCTTGACCTTCCCTTGGTGTCTCTCTCTCTCTCCTTTGAGATTTTACTAGCTCTCTTCTTTCTCTCTCCAAGCCTCTATGGCCTAAGGGATTCACCACACAATATGAATTTTTTGCCTTTATATAATGTACTTGTAACTTTATCTAGATATCTCATAATAGCCTTCACCATTCTTGCAATGAATTGATCAAATTCATAACATGAAAACAAAATAAATTTGTACCTTCCTTGGCTTGTAACTTTCTTTATCTGCTTCCCAACTAACTTCTTTCTCTAATACCAAATTATATATAGGTATGACCAAACTTAACTTTGATTTATAAAAATAGGAACAAACATCTTACCTCTACCACATACTCATACCTAGCTCTGTCTTGCAATGAAACCTTCTTGATGTCTCTCAAGATCTCTATTCTTTCTTTTATGTTATTTTGTCCTCCTGTCACCTTAAGGACACTATCCTTATTTACATAACCTAGATCCAACTATTTCATTTACAACTTAGTATTTACCTATTATCCCTTCTAATAACCTCAACACCTTATGTCTCAAATAATCCTTCCTTCCTTTGTTATTAGTTATACTTGACTTATAGGTTCAATGGTTAAAGGACTCACTATCTAAATCAATATGCTTTAGATCTTTCATATGTTAATTATATTCCTTATTTTATTCTTTAACCAACCTTAAATATATCTCATTACACCTCTTTCACCTTTCACCACTTCTCTCCCTTTGACACATTCCTTTGTAGCCTTTTTATGGACAAATTCCCATAGTACAAACTGTATGAAATTGTACTTGAAAAAACAATTACGTATTTAAATACCCTCTATTTCCTTCTATCTCTCTCTAATATTTGGTGATACAAATCACTCCTTAAACCATTTTTTATGCCTTTCTTGTACTCTGTTTAGGCCTAATTAAGCCTTCACCTATCCTAGCTACACATAGTTGCTACTTTTCGTATGAATACATACTTGTATTTTTTTAAATGTTCAAAATGTTTTAAAAAACAATATTCACCAACTAATAACCAAATTATGGGATTTTTGACCTATGTAATCTTTGAATCTTCTCATTCTAGCTTTGAAACCCTAAAACAGGGTTAGGTCAATCTCTAGGCACTCAAGAAGGTCAAATTATTGTAACAAGCATTTTAACACCATATAATTGGATGTGATGAGTGTTTTAGGTATATATAACCTACTTTTAGCTTTTATAAGGCTTAATTGGTCTTAAATGTCCCATGAAACACTACAAACATGCATATTCTCACTATATAGTGTATTCTCACAAGACTGTATGTTACCCTGTGTTAGCCCAAGAAGGGTTATCTGAGCTTATTAAGATATCAAATCCATTTTAACCTTATTAATTGATTAGATAGGGTATTTATAACACATATACACCTATCTCAATTCATTTGGTCAACTTTTAACTCCTCTGTAAGTCAGATAACTCACCTTTGGGAATTTACTGTGGAAGTATAGAAGAGGATACAAACTAGTCATTGAAAAGTCTGAGCATACTATTTTAATGAGACAACATTAAAACAATTTGATAACCATATAAATTTATTTAATAACATGCACTTACCAATTATGGATTCACTTTGAACAATCTTCTTTAAGATCCTTCTTCAGACATGACATTTACCTAGTCATGTTAAGGTATTGAACTCAGAGTATAGAGCATGCTAGTTACTTTACCTAACAAAGAAATATCTATCCACCCTCTTAGAAACCACACACATTTCAATTTTATTTACTATCATCCTTTCACATGTTTCCATCAAATGCACTTAATATGCTAGCACATTCACAAGATTTGAATCCCCATTATGATTCAATTTCCAAAAACATAGAATAACAAGATAGAATAGGATCTAAGAATTAGTTATCAAAATAAATAAATAAATATTCTCATTCACTTTGGGTTTGATCATCATTAAAACCTATAATCCACCCCAAACTTGACTACCAACACAAACATTTATAAGCTTTTTATACTTTATAACTGATCTAACCAACTCCTAACTCCCTCATGTACAGTGGGAGAATCTAACTACCTTTCTATCACGACTACCAAAATGTCTTAATATGTGATCAATGTATGTATGGATAACATTTACCACTTTATGTAGTTCTAAAACAAACCAATTATAACAATGAGACTTCTTGTAGACATGATTGCCAACTCCAAAGTTTAACAAAAAGTTTTAAAATTTAAATAATGAAATTGGTGAGAAAATGATTTTTAAGAAACTATTCAAATTATAATGGCCTTTAAGACTCCTAACTAGGACAAACACATTCTATTTGACTTATACCAACTATAACAACTCAAAATGAAGGATATTCCCCTGCATCATGATGCATGTTTTGATTTCTTTTAAGAATTAGCCATTCCATTTAATGTTTCCAGGATTCCTTATTTTAAAAATGTTATTCAATAAAAAATTTAATTTGGTGCAAATATTACACAACCCTAGGTTCAAAAGCTTTGAGGACAACTCTATTTTGTGAAAAGTTAACCATCCATGTCATGCATACCTGCAAGGACAAATCTTGTGCTAGAATAATAAAATTGGCATCAACGTGGCCTAAATGTTGATTATCATCAACCAATTAGATAATACCTATTGGATTGAATCTATTACCATCAATTCAACACATTTGACCATTCCTCCAACCCTAATTTTTTTAGGTAAATTCTTTTTCCAGCCCACATGATCTTAACATCAAGATGGACATGTGAATATTTGGTGGTAGTGAAGATGCAATGGATCAAGTGTTGGCACTATTTGCATTAATAATCATAAATTAGATAAAGGCCCAAATGACAAGTGTCAATCTATATTGTTCAATACTGTGATCTATCAAATTTTAAAATACTGTGAACATTGGGCACTGAAATATTTATTTTATATCATCTTTATATTATATTTCCTTTTTTAAATTTCAAACTTGGGAAAACCTTTCACCTTTTTAAACCTATTGTTCCAGATTTTATTACTATTATAAGTGACTTTTGCAAACTAAAACATCGTCTCTAAAAAATTCAACAATATATCTTTAGATTGTGCCTTTTTCTAACCATTTCTCCTTCTTCTATTAGCTTTAATAGTAAAACATAATTTAGAAACATTATTAAAATCTTCATATACTATACAAGTGTTCATTCTCTACCAAGGTGATTTGGATCTTGAAAGGAGGATTCCTATATTGAAAGTAAGGTTTCAACTTCTTTTTTTTTTTTTTGAGGGGGACTGGGTGGGGTCAATATTGATACCATTTTCTTATTTTCATTTCATTATTTTTTTTTAATTTATTTAACAAGTTGTAAATTGCATGTAGGATATGTCTTAGATTTTTTAATTTTCTCATAAGTAATTAAAAGTTGAAGCATGTATGAATATGATACCTGAATAAAAGTTGCATTGGAAAAAGACTACAATTGGTCATTAATAGTAATGAACCAATTTACTATTGAGACAAAAAATTAAAATAAGCCAAGATCTGAAACAATAACTCAGAATTGATTCGTATTGATTGAATTTAAATAATTATAAAACCATGCATAAATAAGTCTCAAATTAGAATTGGAGATGACATGCAAAAATTCAAAAAAAAACTAAAATCTAAAAAAAAAAATAGCAATTTTTATTTTTAGAAAGTTTTGCATGCAAGCACGTGCAACTCTAAAAATCTCTAAAAATATTCTACACACTATAATTATCCTATAGGACTAATTTCAACTGAATTTCACATCCGGTCATAAAAATATGTAATTTTTTTTCTTTTTTTAACTCAAAAAAAAGCATTAAACTATAATTTTGAACCCTCATATGGTCTTGTTTCACCTCCAAAAAATTCCTCTAGGCAAAAAGTGTGGCTTAGTGCAGCAATTAAATTTTTGAGATGGTTGTATTGGTGCATGGAAGAGCTCAAACAGAGATATGGATAAAAATTTATGGCCTCCAAAAGTTTGACCTATTTTTCTGCATCAAATAGTAAGTCAGAAAGGGTACAAAAGAAAGTGAATCCAAGAGGAAATTTCTAATTCCAAATTTTTCATATCTTACTCCTCTAGCATGTCCACGAGCTCAATAATGTTGGAAAAAAGTAGTGGAGCAAAAACACTAAAAATTTGACAAAAACTTGTAGAAATTGAGCCAGTTGATAATGCATGGCCTTATTTCTTTTACAAATCATCCTTCTAAGTATACCTTCAACATTCTAGATGAAATGGTTCTCAAATTTGGTGTATAAAACATATTTCAAACTATTATAATCGTGTCATAGATTGTGTGTGGACCTAATAAAGTTAATAACAAAAAAGTACCCACATGTTTATTGAAGCCCTTGTGTAGCACATTACATTGATTAACGAATTGGACATGAACCAATGGAAAAACTATAACCTAAAGTGGACTTGTGATTCTAAATATCACCATCCCAGTCTGAGTTAGTATAGCTAATTAAGTTAATGTCAATTCCAGCTCTATAGTGAATCTTGATCTATGTGTGCCTTGAATATAGTGCAAGATCCTCTTAGTTATTTCCAATGTAGCTCATGGGATTCATGTATGAATATAGATACGAAGTCCATTCAATATTATATGTTAGGTATGATATGTATCAAGTAGATAAGGCTACCCACAAGTTTTCAATATAAGGTAACATCAACCAAAGGTAAAGTACAATCTACCTCAAACTTGACTCTAGATGGAAAGGGATTCGGATTTGTCTTATAATCAACCATGTGAAATTGAATAAGTAGATCAAGAGCATATTTAGGTTATGTAAGGGTAATCTCTAAGTCAGACTAATAAATTTGAATCATAAGGAATTAATGTAACAAACCCAAGTCTATCATGGAAAATATATCTTGAATATCCCTTTTTACTACTAAAATGGATGAAGAAAAGCTACCAGTGATCAAAATATCATCAACATAAAGAACTAGAATCAAAAATGAAGCATCCTATTGTAAGATATATATTTTCAAATATAAACGGCATCTAGTGAATCTTGTTGAAATGATAAAGGAATCCTCTTGGCATACCAAGATTAAGGGGCATGTTTGAGGCCATAGATATATTTTTGTAGTCTACAAATAAAGGAAGAATCCTCAATAAATCTTGGAGGTAACTCCATGTAAATATCCTCCTCAACATAAAAATGAAGAAAGGAACTCTTCACTTCCATCTTATGAACATCCCAATGATTATATGTGGCAATAGCAAGTTTGAATCTGAAAAAGTTCATTTTGGTGACTGGTGCAAAGGTATTTGTTTAATCAATGTCACACACTTGTGAGAAACCCTCGGTGACCAATTATGTCTTAAACTTGTCAACAAATCCATATGTTACATAATTAGTCTGATATATCCATCTATATCAAACTATATTTCTTCCCTTATGAAGAAGTATCAAATCCCAAGTGTGATTCATGATTAATGAGTTATACTCTTCATGCATGGCATAATCCCACTCAGGAATACCTAATGCCTCCTAAAAAATATTCAAATCTGAGGTAGATGCATAGAAAGCATGTGGCCTACTCTAAAACTCTAAATGTGTCTACCTAACATTTAAAGGATCCCCAACCCATATACTTGCACCCTGTAGTGTTTTCCTAGCCCAAAGAGGACCAGAAGTGGATGATTTAGGTAGAAAAACATCATCCTCTAAAGTGTGGCTAGATGTGGATGAAGATGAGTCACATCACTACTCTTTTTATTAGAACTAGAAGAAGTGTCTTCAACCTCTAGAATGTGCTTAGGATGATATGAATTATCTAATTCGAATCCAAGTGAGTCTAATGAAGTGGAAGAAGTGTTAATTGTTGAGACAATGGGACTCTTCTAAAATTGAACACTTCTCTTGATGAACAACTCATGTATAGTCATATGAAGAAGGTGGTACCCTTTGACACCATATGGATAACCTACAAAGATGCAAGTCTTACTCTAAGGTTCCATAGTCTTATGTTTTTATTCAATATGTATGCCATAGCTAGAGATATGAAAACCCTAAAGTACTCAACTATAGGTTTCCTATTATGTCAAGCTTGAAAGGAAGTTATACCTTTCAGATCTTTTTTAGGAAACTTTTTTTGAATGTAGAAAGCATAATTTATTACTTCATCCCAATACTATGGTAGAAGTGACTTATAGTGAATCATGTAGTTAGACATCTCTTTTAAGGACTATTTTTACAGTCTAACATACCACTATGTTGAGGATTGTATAGAACTATGTGTTTTATATCAATCCCCTCTGATGTGCAAAACTACTCAAGTTTGTTATTGACATACTAAACCCCACTATCAATTATAAGAACCTTGATGAATTTCTAATATTATTTCTATGTAAGAACCTTGAAGTTTTGAAACTTGTCAAAAAATTCATATTTTTGCCTAAGTAAGTGAACCCATGTGTACCTTGAGAAATAATCAATGAATGTAAGGACATACTTATCCCTTGTGAAAGATAAACTAGGAAAAGGCTCAAATACATTATTGTGTAGTAACTCTAATGCCTATGAATCCCTCCAAGCTTTGCCCTTGTCAAATTTCTCTTTGGGATGCTTTCTAACCCTCACAAATACCCTTATAAAAATGGACTCGAGATAAGCCTGTGACCATTTCATTTTTGTTGAGTTGTTCTAAGTAGTAGTAGTTGAGGTGGCCAAACCGTTGATGCCAAAGTTTTTTAATTTCATCTAAATGAGTCAAAAATGTAGTAGGAGAATAATCAAGTGAAAAATGTGAGAATGTATATAACCTAGCTTGGTGATCTACCCTCTCCACTTCCATTATAGAATCATTATTTAACTCTCTTATTGTAACTTAATTTGGTGAAAACTCTACCTTGATGCCCTTACTGATGTGAGTGATTTAGTACACTGATAAGAGATTAGTTGAAAGTGATGGAATACTTAGAAAATTATTAAATATTCTTCCATCCATTTCAATGGACCCTCTCCTTGTAACTTCTAATAAAGTGTCATCACCCAAAGTGATAGAAGACATGCTACAAAGATCTAAGGAAGAAAACTCAACTTGTGAAGAGCCTATGTGGTGGGAAGCACTTGAGTCAATAACCCATGAAGAGGTTGGAGCTACAACTAATACAAGATCCTTGCCCTTTTCTTTCTATTTATCTTTGCCTTTATCATTAGAAGAATCTTGAGTTGATGAATTCTACATGATAGACTCAAGAACACCTATATTTTTATTTTCTAGAAGATGAGTTAGGTGATCAATTTGTTTCTTCATGCACTTGTGTTCATCATGCCAATTTTTCTTTCATTAAGCAAACTTAACCTTCTCTTTCTTAGGTTTATCATTGAAAGAGGAGGTTTCAATGGTTGTTTTGGCAAAGGTCAATTCTTTCTTATTCTCTTTATCTTTGTTCATTTTCTTTTTCTCTTTATTTGAATTATTTTGTTTCCCATTTCCAAAAATTAGGGATTAATGTTTTAAGGACTTCAATGTGCTCATATATATTGACTTGTCTTTCTCCCTAATCAAGTCGGTAATGAAAACATATAAAGAGCAAATTTTCCATGTAGTGTCTAAAGCACTTTTAGTGGCATGTAAAGTGGAGATAAAGATTGAGTAATCAGGTCCTAACTTAGAGAGTATAGAAATAATAATTTGGTCATATTTCTTCTCTATTCCACTTTATTTCAATTGCAATCTCAATGACTTAAATTTGGTGAAGAAATCCTAAAGGGTGTCAAAGTTCTAAGACTTAGGCTGATAATTTCATTTTCTAGTTTGTGACCTCTCATCACATCTTTCTTTCCAAATAGCTTTTTTCAAAATGGTCCACACCTCAAGGGGTGATTTGGCATGTTCTATATAAAAGATTAGATCAAAAGACATAGAAAAACACAACAACCCATAGGCTTCATCACTATGATTATACCACTTAACTTTTTATGTCTCTATAGTTGGTTGAGTTTTTAACCCCATTGTTATACGATGCAAACCTTTACTCCTAAGAATAATTTTAATTTTAATTTTAATTTTAATTTTCCATTCATGATAATTAAATGTCATTATAGGTTTAATTGAACTTATATCTATTTTTTTCATAAATTAAGTGCAATGGTTGTAGTTTTTTTGCAGAAATGAAAGTGCAATAAAAATGGAAGGTGACTCAGAAACATATTAAACTCCACCACCCCTACCCCCCATGCACCCCCACCCATGAACTATGAAATGGTGAATCCCCCTTGAATGTTGTAAACAATGCACACTCAAAAACCATTAGGCATAGTTGAGAATGTGTCTAGAGTAACCAATGAAAATGTCTTAAAGATGTTATTTTTAAGACTAGGCAAGGACATTAGGCTCTATCAAAAATGTGTACAGGATGAGTACACAAAGTGAGAAAATGAAAATATGAAGAGGTTTTAAATAATAACAATTTATATTTAAATATTTACCATAATATATTATTTTTTATAAAAAATAATCAAAAAATCTTCACTGGTAATGCTAAAATTGACCAATCCCCTTATCATTACTTGGGAATTCAAAGAAAATTAGTCTATTTGACCTTGTTTTAAATCAAGCTATTAAAAAAAGTGATTTTATATGCTATATTTTTTTTTAAAATAAGACAAACTTTGAATAGACTCAGCTTGTTTTTTAAGATAATGTCAAGCCTTTAAAACTATAAGAGTCTTATATGCTACTTATTTAATAACCCACACGTGATTCGCATGCATTGGGCATGATAGAAGGCCTATCTAGGGGGTTGCGTAGATTTGATATATATCCCCATACTACTATCGAAGGTTTTTTTTGAGAGGTTGTTAGGCCAAGCTAGGTGATTTTGGTGAAGAGGCATTTTGAAATGGTAATTCTAATAGGAAGCAATGAGAGTAGAATAAATAAGTGAAAATACCATAGTTGAGGGCCATCTAGAAACAACACAAAACTAGGGTCCAACATGCAAAACTAACTAATCAGTCTCCCAAACATGCTAAACTATTCGAGGCTAAATACACAAGCCTATATCGAACATAGGAGACCAAACCTAAAGCCTGGATGCAGTAGTAGACAACACACATAAGCTAACAAGGTTGAGTTGAGCAATGCTAATGGAGTATATCTAAAGCACATAAAAACACACAATACCTAAGTCTATATGGAGGCACATAGTTTTTTTCAAGAAAACACACTAAGATACATAGAACATGTAGTCATTAAGAAACCACAAAAAATATGGTAATGGTTGCCAATGAACCAAGTCTACAAAAAATGACTCTGCTAAAGATTTAAAAATCCCACAAATGGATGTATAGCAAACTTATTTTTCAAATCAAAATCTCACGATTTCAAAAAAACTAATAATGAACAACCAAACACATGATTACCAGAGTGGATGCCAAGATTCTAGATCAAGTAACTGCACAAGTTTGTGATAAGCATGAGTCAAGAAAGTACACAACATAATAGCTAAAAAATTGAAATCACATACACAAAAAAGTTTCATAAACAAGATAAGAGCCAAACCCAATCTTTAATTGAATAATATCTAACCAAGAGAAATGTACAAATAGGAGTGCATGAGTAACTCCTCCAAAAAAGGTGGTCAAAGAGGCAATAATAGAAAAGTAACTCCCATACCCAGAATATGTAGTCAAGGGAGTTACTTCTTATTCATCTAGTCAAAATTTAAATCCAAGTACACCTAAGTAATCTTATTTATTAAAGTAAGAAAACTCCAAGTGAGGGGAAAAAACCCATGATAAATAAATATGGGAAAAGAGAAATCCCCTACTCTAACATTATCCCCCTCTCTAAATTCCTTGGTGGAGACCTGTAACATTTGGTACACCCAATAAAATCTTAGTTATCAAATCGTAACAAAGAAGTGTACACAAAGTGAATGATTAATAAAATAGTTTCACTATCAGCTAGTCTCGGTGAACTCAAATTATAGGAAATCACTTCTCATTTGTGTATGAAATTAATACACAATGAGGAAAAAAATCATCTCTAAAATAAGAATCACATTAATATAAATGCCTACATGAAATTATCCATATATAACTACTTAATTCTTCTTCGTTCATGAAATCAAAACACAAGAAGGAATATATCCAATTATAAATTTTAATCAAACATCCACTACAAATGGGAAACTTCAATGACCAAGAAATGTTCCATAATTGTAGCAATCAACTAATATAAAGAGAACAAATATCACACATAGGTAAATGTAATAATGTGAGAAAAAGTTCATCACACATTGGAAGTTGTATAAATAAGAGACCATATAGAAAAAATACATCTCACACATGGGTTATTACATAATCATAAATAAATTTTCCATCATTACAATAAAAAATATCTCATATTAAGCATCCATATCACATATGGGAAATAATATCATCATATATAAATTGTCTATTGTTGTAGTAAAGAAAAAATCCACATGGAAAAAATGTAACAATAAATTATTATATTGATGTTTTATATTATATTAGTTTGGTTGGATTAACACATTACACTTCACAACTACTCATTTATCTATATTTTAGTATGCATGATTTAATAACCAATTCATTTATTATTTACAAATATTAATATTACATCAAATATCTATCCATGTAATTCATCATCCACAATTAATTGATGCAATAATGGTTTATCGATAATCAAATACACAATCAAGAATAATTACCACATGCACAATAAAGAGAGATTTTTACCCAAGAATGGAATAGTTAAATCATACACATCATAGAATACATCATGGAAAAACCCACATTCATTCTAAAACAAAACCAATGAAAACATACTAATAGCAACAATAAATAAATTTAAATAATCAACCCTAATTCCCAATGAAAATAAAATCACATAAATCATTTTATATGTTCTATCGATAAAAATACAATTATGTTCACAACAAAGTGTCACACTATATTAATATTCTTCCACATAAAATGATGTGTTTTTTATTTAAATATTAATTTACTCATGCCCAAAACTTTTTATTTGAATTTGTTCAATATAAAATAAAAACACTCATGTTCATTATTATTATTAAATTTTATTATACATTGTGTCAAAATAAATTATATTTCAATCATGTCTATTATCACAATAATTAAAAATCAATTGTCCTCAAATAACCATGATAAAGTAATTCTTCCCTGTTTAAATCACACTCAAGTGCTCAACCAAACATTTCATTATTTGGTGACCATACCAAAGTACCAATCTATATGGAAACTCAACCATACATTCTACAATAATTCATTAATATTAGTGTCAAATAAGATTATACATAGAAATTTTGACTTCTAATTTAGTTTAAGGTCCCAATGAATTACTCGAATAATGAAGGAAATATTTTACCATAGCCAAGGTTCTTCTTCTTGTCATAACAATAAGAGTCATTGTTCATTTCAAAAGTAGGTTTCACACAACCAAAAAAATTAACAAGCTATGACACTATATTTGCATGCAAGGTTAAGTTTGTAAGGTTAAATAGTGTCAAATCATGGTAATGAAATAATTTTACACATTCATTTATTGTAACCAAAAAAATGAAACTTTTGAAGCACATTAAACTTAGCCAATCCACCAAGCATTGGGTTTTTCCAGCACACTATCAAATGGATGTTATCACACATAGCATGTGGCTAAGGACATAGTTCACCCTTCCTCACAATAAAATAATATCCACAATGGAACCATGTACTATGGTGGTTCATAATTTGAGGCCTTTCATTTCTTTGAATTAAACTTCTCCACATATACATCTCCCCATAGATTGTAATCATAGTTTATGCCTTATTACCCAACATAATAAGTCACAGCTGGTTATGCCATTTCATCTTCTAATAAAGTTAATATTTCAAAAAATCCACACCCAATTTCAGCTCCATAGAATCAAACAATGACAAGGTAATTAACTAAAACTATACTTTTACCTTTTTTTTAAAAAATCATCAATCTAATCGCATCAATTCATCCAAGCCCCCAAGCACTAGGTTATGTGTATTTGTTTCAAAACATGTGACATCACCCACACATGGTCATGAAAAAATATTCCACATTCATTACATTAATGTTACTCTATAGAATAAATTTATGCAAAAAATATATTATCAAGGAGAATATGTCCATTTCTACACTAAAAAATTCCACATTTTCTCATTCCAAGTGAGTTTCAATGATATCCTTCATTCTACCTTAAATAGATGAGGGTATATGATACATTTTAATGCCACCAAAAAACATTAAATCATTTTATATTATTAACTTTGGATCACTTATACTTGAATATGGTTGCAAAATGGATCTCATATAATTTCCTCACAATTTTTTAACATTCTAACATTTATGGTTTTAATTATACTACTTATATTCTCATGGTACTTTAGACTTAATTTTTTTTAATTTCTATGTGCTAATATTTATAATTATCTAATTTCAACTTTTATCCATGTTAAGGAAGGCATTAATAAATAATATCAAATTTTTATTGTCTCCCTATTATTTTATTTCTGTTATAAAATTTACATCTTTAAATTACTTAAATTTTCAATTCAAAGCACCTTCCAAAAAAACACTTTCAAACAGTTTTGAAAATAAGAAGTGGTATAAAAGTACAACATTGAAACCTAGTTGTCAAGGAAAATTTCACCACTTATATATTTAAATTTTAAAATTTGATTTGCTTGAAAAAAATTCATTTCACTCTTGTGATAATTGGATTTATTCATGCTAATTCACAATCACATCAGAGTTAAATCTCTCATTTAATAATTATCTAAAAAACCTCCATCCATACTATTCTAGGATTTGTTGCACTTTAAATATACACATTTAATCTATATTACTTTCCCAAAAGGTAACAAATTTAAACCCCACTATGATACCAACATGTAGCACCCTCTAAGATTACTCCAAAACCAAACACATAACTTTTATTTTACTTAGCTCAATTATGATTATGCAAAGTGCATGAACCCATATCTCAATAAACACCACCACATTTATTTTCAATAATAATACACAATATTAAAAAAATCCTTTATCCATAATTAATCATACCAGATTTGTATGGATGGGATACTAAATTAGTCTTCATGTATATCAAACACATACAAGGCTACCATATTAAGACATATGGGTTATGGGACATTCAGAGATCCCCAAGATTATTTAAATCTAGAACAAACCCAAACAATTGGATCCAAAACATCATAAGTGTTAGCCTTTAATTTTTATGTACCCATACCTCAAGATGCCTACATATTAACTTATACACTTTGGTATAATCAAATTCAAGTTATTATGATTATCTAAAAATGCAGAGGATGGCATTGAATATTGAATCCTCATAAGACTTTAGGGACACTCATGTAATACTTTATTTTAACCCTTAATTAATTACCTTAATTTGAATATATATAATTATATCCATGTAATTATAAAATAATATCACTACAAATTTCTAAGATCTTAGACCACATCATTACATGTAAATAGAATGGCCTAAATTACGTTATAAAATAATTTGATCCTTACATATTACCACTAATTCCTCATGGATGCAACCTAATATAGAATGGTTTCCATAATACTTTGCATTAATGAGCTCACCTAAAATTTCACAAAGTTCACAACTTAGTATTACATCATGTTTGATGAAAAAGGCATAGGGGTCCATCAAACCCATGGTCACTAGTTATCCCCACTCATAGCATTCTATGTGGTATCTATTTAATAATATTATGTAGTGATAGGAGCCCATAGATATATGAACATTTATCTACATAATAAAATATTAATCCAATACACAAATGAGATGTGGCCACACACATGTTGAAATCACATGGTTTTGGCTTTATGGAGAGGTGGGGCTCCCTTTTTCAATTCCTATTGATTCCACAGTTATGTTCATTTATCTATCCATGTAACTCTCATTAAAGTCTTTAATCCACATCATAGTATATTATGATTTAGAATGACCACATCACATTGAAACATAATGCATCTATAGCCTTGAATTCTAACCTTATCATTGTATACTTCCAATAGGACCTTTGTATGTCCAAATGGCCTTTGAACATCAAGTGATTATAACATATACATGTGACCACTATCAATAACCCACTAAAGATCACAATTTAAAAAATCTATAGATTATAATTTAACAAGCTCACCCCTTCACAAAGTTATGACCCATTAAATCTTAGAAAGGAAGAACCAAGGTTGTTAAATCTAATGCAACTAGGACTGTGTATATCATACCCACACCTCATTCTAAAAATAATTTTTGTGCTGATTGTGGCCCCCAAAAATAATTTACATCATAGCTATGGCCAAGGAATATAATCATGTGAATATTTGTAAAACAAATATGAGATAGTCTTAAACCCTTTATTGAAAATACAAAGGCTTTTAATCTATGGGACCATGGAAAAATGAATGTCATAGTAGAAGAGGATTGGAATACAAAGACTTAGAAACTAGGCACACCCATGAACCACTAACAAATAGAGAAGATTCCACCAATCATCAGATTCTGTAAAGCTTTCACACGTTAAAATAAAAATCAATAGCCCTCTCATGAGAGCCATGTGGGTCCAAACATTGAATAGGTAGAAAAACAAATCCATGAAAGAATCATACATGTCCTACCACTATCTTCCACATAACCTTAATAAAATAGGTAAAAAGGTTTAGCCACCATAAAAAATTAGACAAGAAACAAAGAACTTTCTACAATTTATCCACTTCACCAAAACCTTCACACAACACAGAGATAAGTTCCCTAAAAAACCAAGATCATGCCTTATCTTTTTTGAATTGGAACCCACCTAAATGGAGGATCATGTTGGACTCAAGTCTTTTACCATTTTTATTCTTTTGCACTTTAGTCCACTCTCCCTTATCTTCCATATATTTTGTGGCTAAAGGTATCATAATTTCAAAAGATTTTGAGGGCTAAGATTTGTCTACCATTGAAGCCAAAGCCAATGGTTCTACCCTTTGTGTTTTAGTAAGGATATTAACACCCTTAGCAATAGTTATAATAAGGGTTTCCAATACCAAAAATGGCTCCCTTGTGCCTAAAATTGGTGGATCTATCTTTGGATCCCCATTTGTGTCAGTAAATTTGACATGATCATCATTAAGAGTAGGAGGCTCAGACTCATCTAAAGACAAATATAAGTCATCATTCTTAGATTTAAGGGCATTTATAGTGAGGTGGGTAGGGTAGAAGTCTAACCACCAAGAATATTCTTTATTTTTTCTATGATTTCTTTAGTCTTTAGTCAAATGCCTTGTGTTGAAGCAGCGACAGCATCATAACATTAATCCTTCATAATCGAGGGGTTGGGACCAAGAATGGTTGCCTACTTACACGATAAATTTTTTGGGTAGATCCTTTAAGGTGTCAACATTTACTAATATTCTAGCAAAGGTTGTGTGAGAAAAAATAGTATTGTCTAGGTGTGTTTGCATAAATTTTCCCATGGATTTGCCTACAACTTTAAAGCTTGATTTAGACCAGAACTGGAAAGGGAGATATGGTAAATGAATCTAGATAGGTCTTTCATTCAAAGATTCAATAAGAGGGTTAAAGAAGGGAGACTAGGGTTTTAATATTAAAAGGTGGAGACTCAAATTCTATAACTAATTTTGGATCAAATCCTTATCCTCACAATAGTAAAAAACAACAATAAAAAACTCTTAGCAATGGGATAAATCTCAAGCCTACCTTACAAGAGTGGTTGCCACTTTTTTGAGATCTAAGCATGGAGGTCTTAAAGCTTTGGCTAGAGATTTATAAATCTATAGATGATGCCATGGAGTACAAATAAATCTTCATGGGTTCATACTTCCTTAGTCTCCTCCTCATCAAAGACCACCACTGAAGTAGAAGAAGCAAGATTGAGAGCCTTATGAGCATATTTGGATGTCAGTTTGAAGGCCACCTCAGTAAAATATTTTGGCAGTGGATTCAAACCAACCATGTATATTAAGCCCAATAATAAAAATCCCCTATACATAGGGGATAAGATCTGGGTTAAGAATAACATACCCATTTAGACTCTTTTCCACTTGAGATCCCATTGGAGCACTTTGAAGAGTGGTGACAGTGTTAACCATCGAGAGGAGGTTGAAAATGCCTAAAGCATTTTTTTGGGTGGCCAAAACAAAGACCAATCACTTTGATCTTGACCCAAATAGCATGGGGGAGGAATATCAAGGGTTCATCCCTCCATCTAATGGAACACCAAACCTAGAGGAGGATTTCCCTATGCTCTGTATAGAACCAAACAGCTAGATTGGAGGTGTTAGATCTAGGCAAGCACCATCAAAATAGGTGAAACTATATTAGAGGTGATTCAAAATAGGATTGGGAAAGAAGGAGCCTATAGATATTGAGCTATTTGCCATCATTTTTTTGTGATTGTTTATAAAACCAAATAAGAAATTTTATAGTTGATCAATTTTGTGAAAGATAGGTAACTAAGGTGAAAGCCCTCAAAGCAAGGTTCAAGGGTATGAAACTAAAAATATAAGTTTGATGAGTAAATATATCAAAAATTTTAAACCTTTAATACTTAATTTTAACATTACCAATAAATATTTTGAAGTTGTTTATGCATTATTTAAGAAGCTCAAGGCTACATAGGAGGTTCCCAGGTCAGCATCAAACACACAATCAAAAATAATTGTTACCATGATAGAATAAGGCCCTTAGTTCTTTAGATATGTAGTAATACATAATCTAAAAGGATCAATTTTGATTTCCCAAGGAACAATAATGGCTACTACAATTACTTCAGTCGAAACATCTGTCATGCAACTATTTTCTTCTCCTAGTGGTGCCACATCAATACCACCTTGTGTGTGTGTGTGTGTGTGTGTGTGTGTGTTTGCATGTTTTAAATCAAGTTAGGAATGGTGGTCCCAAATTTATTGGCATATATGTATTATATTTTGGTTGAATATTTTTATTTATATACACATTTTTCCTAGATGAATGTTATGCAAGAATTTTGACATAGATTTTTATAATTGAAAATGTAAACCTAGGCTTCACTTAGAAGATAACGCATCCCCTCCCCAAGCCTATATACACTTATATCCTTTTGATTCTAAGAAGAGGAGAATTTTGGTCGTTAAGATTAATAATAAATTCTAAGGATTGTTCTACAATTGGACTTCTTGTGTGAATCTTGTTCTTCTCCAAATTTGTGAGTTTTAAAGAACTTATGTCAATTTGGTGCCTTAGTATTTTGTTAGTGTATGAATATTTTTTGATACATTTATTCATATTTTTCAATAGCTAATTTTAATGCTTTTTTTTAATAATTATAATTTCTTTTGTAGATGTGCAATTACAATCTCACAAACATAGCAACCTCTGATTATGTGCACTAAATTTCATTTATTTCTTGTTTCCTCAGACTCTTAACTATGTTTAACTATATGTGTCCTACAGTAACTTTTAGTAAGCATTGGTTCCTGACTGCTTAACCCATAATTTAATATCTAGGTTAGAAGGGTTTCATCTTGTTTGATTCACGAACCTTATTTTTTCCCCTATCCTTTATTTATTTTTTAATTTTATTTTGATATTGTCTACCTTATCTTAGAATCATCATCAATCCACCAATCTCAAGTATGTATAGACTCACATCATATCCGAACTATACAAGGTAACAACTACTCCACTCACCACTATTCCACCACTAGGTTGTTTATAAAACCCAATACCCTACAACTCATGCCTTGGAGTGAATATTTATCCCATTTATCTTAAAACATTAGAGGCTACCTCGTAAGGTTATTTGGTGTGCATAAAACCCACATTAATATTAAGAAGCCATAATTTTGTAATAATATTTATACATTATTTTAATTCATGAATTTAATGCAAGAGCTCCTGTCTAAATTTTAATTTCCAAAGAATAATGATTGAATGAACTTTTTGACTCACATTAACATGTTATTTTATTTCTAATATTGATTTTTATCATTATAATATAATTATTTTTCTTTATAAATAAATAATGAATGGATAATAATTACCCTAAAGCAATGGAATGAGAGAGCACGAGTGGTGGATTTGTGGATGAGTGATAAAATGGCTACTTTGAGGAAATGGGTTGAATAAATTTTAAGTAGGAAATAACTAAAAAAAGAAGAGGCACTACAAGGGAAATCAGGGCAAACTAGCATTGTTGATAGTTGAGGGTAAGAAACAAGTTCCTTCCATGCAAAATTTGGGATAATAACTATTGATTCAGAGTTAGACCCAACCTTGATTGAAAATGAAGATTTCAAAGATAAAACAATCATATGTTGGGTCAAAGGCAAAAAAATTGAATCTAGAAAAGGTAAGGAGTGATATCAAAACTCTCAGGGTTGATGATGAGGTCCAAGTTACTTTCCTTCCTAAGAAATTGTTTGTTGTAACTTTTCCAAGCTTATAAGCTAGAGAATATCTATTGGTTTACAGTAATAATGGGTTTATGAGACAAAGATGTATATTTATCAAACCTTGGTTTATAGGTTTTGATCTTTTAATAAAAAACCTTGATGTTATTCATGTATGGGTTAACTTATATGCCCTTCCCACAGATTTTTGAAGTGAATTTATATTCACCAAAATTGGGAACTCCATTGGACATTACTTGTACATGGATGATCAAATAGAGGAGAATCTTAAACTCAAATCCAACATGATTAAAACATAAATAATGGTTTAGAGGAATGTGATATTTCCAGGCCCTCAAAGCATAATCCTTCAAATAAGCAAAGATAAATGGGTCCAATTAATAGATTATGATAATATCATGTATCCATTGTTATAGATGTCAACAAATGGGTCACCTCAAGAGAAAATGTAGCAATATAAAATTTTATAAATACCCAATTTTTAGCAAGAGAAAAAATAGTTTAGACACCTTGATAATTGAAGAATAACATAGAATATAATGCGAGGATTCAGTGCACAATAAGGAAGAACAACTTCCATAGTATTCTTCCTTCTAAAGAGGACCCTAACATGAAAAAAGGAGAATCCTAGTCACAGTGTTTAGATCATCAAAGGATCTCTACAAAGAAGGAAGCGTGCAATCCATTGTTCCCTCAGGACTCATCTTCGACTGATTATGAGTAGTTGGAAGATTTAAAGGCTAGAATATTCACATCCAAAAGTTAATGAATCTCCAAGATATTATCTTCGGAGTTTAATTTGTAAAAATGCATTCTTAAACCTTTCAAATATGCATTTCAAGGAACCCAACGTCTTAGGAGTGGGAAACATAGTAAATGTAAAGTTCAGCTTTTGGTTGATTATTTGTATTGATCGGTAGTCTCTCATTTAGGTTTGTTCGAAGATCGGTTATTTTTTGTCTAGTTGTCAGTTTGATATTGATCGACTGTTATTTTATCATTAGTTTGTTATTAATTATTGGTGGTTATGTATTTTTTTCTTTGTTTTATCTTTTTATGGTACCTTGTACAAAGATAGAAACTCTTTCAAAACCCTCCTTTTACCTTTATCAAAAAATTATTAAAAAAAAACTTTATCATTTTAAAGATTCATTATATTTATAATACCAATAACAAAAAAAATATGTTATTTGAACATTTATATGTAAAATTAGAAATTAAGATATAACTTAATCAAAACAGATAAATTATATTAAAAAAAAAAAAAAATTGAAAAATATCTCTCCATAAAAATGAGAATAGCTAGCAGTGTTTGTATCAATCTAAAAATAGCTTTTCTTTATTTTTGAAAAACTCGATTTAAATATAATATTCTTTTACTAAACCAATTTTTAACTAAACTTCGAAATAATATATTATTCTTAATATCCAACTCTTAACTAAAACTAAAACAAAAACAAAAAAACACTACTACTAAAACTCCAACAAATAAAAAACAATTAAAATAAAACCGAGGACGGTCATGGCTTATGGAGTATGGAATCGATAACTTTGTCAAAGTTGGTGTTTTGTTTTCTATATTAACATTTCCATTATATCCTTTTAGGTGTAATTTCTAGAAATAAAATTAATATTAAAGTGAATTTGTGTCTCTTCTATATATAGGTATGCACCTTTTTTTGGTCATAATATATAGGCATGTTAGGGTTCAGATTTTTATTATTTTGAATTGAAGAGCTAAGGAGAGCGGGGAAGATTGGAGAAAATTTTAAAATAATGTGGAATTCCAAATAATTTGGTAAGATTCTCTCCCCAAAAAAAAATGAATTTGTATTTTTTTTCTATATAATTTGTTTCATTCATATTTTTGGATGGTTGAGGACAATAATTCATGGATGAGATTTTATTAGGGAAAGGGACCCAATGCATTATATCTTAATTATATAATTAAATGGAAAAATAAATTTTAAATTGATTTTTTAATATATGTAAATAGAGTTATAATGTTTATACATTTTATATAATATATTATGATTAAATTTTATTTATTTTGAATAATTGTTAATCTTATTTTAAAATTAATAATTTTTTAATATATTTTATCATGTTTATTAGGTACTATCACAAATATTGAATTATTTTTTCTATTATTTTTGTATGGTTTGTAATTTTTTAATCTTGACAAACAAGATAAATTATACAATGTTAGTGTTCTTACCTCATTGAATTTACATATTTTAAAAGACTAAATTATTATCTTTTCTAATTTTATGTCATATTTTACAATAAATACCCTTGATACATTATTATTACATTTTATATATATACAACATCACTTAGGTAGGGAAAACCCTCTCATTAGGTACATATAAATTAGGTTTTATTAGGCACACACAAAATTAGTATTTAGTAGTGGGTCTCTTACTCTCATGTGTGTTAGATAATTGTTTGGGTCTCATGAGATCACATGAAAGCCAAATGTAATGTGAGTGATGGTGCATGCTAGGGATGGTGAATTGTAGTGTCAACACAAGGATCATTTTGATGGTTGAGGTTAGAACTAAGAGGATGTTAAAAATGTTTCATGTGTTGTGCCCTAAGTATCACCAACTAAAAAATAATACATTTGTATACAAGATATGCACACACAAATCAACAATTATTATCTTGATTTATGCACTGGAAAACATAGAACAACCAAATTATATATAAATATTTTGTTTAAATTTTAAAAAAAAATTTAATAAATAATTTACATAAATTTGCAAGGTTTTCGTAGTTATTTTAGACACCTAAAAATGACCCGTAAGAATCTATTAGTTGTTAAATTACATAATCTTAGGATGTTTATGTACTTGTATATTATTTTTCTAAATTAAACATTATTATCCTATTTATCAACTTTTGGTGGTCCATGTATCTTCTCTTAACACTCTCTAAATGCCATGTTTCTCTTCTACACCTTTTCTCCCATGCAATTGTGTCTAAATTATTCCAACACTTTGTACATTATATGGAGCATTAATAAATTCTCAGGGCCATTAATTTTGTACCTTCTAACACTTTTTTATATGACCCTTATTTTTCCTTTTTTCGACTATTAGATGTCATTTTGGGTACCAATATGGTCCTAATTTATTTAAAATTTCTATTAACACATGTGCATTTTAAATAACTTATCAATAATCAATAAAAAAAAAGTACATTAAGCATTCTATAGATAAAATTGTTAGCACTTAAAGCATTCAATAAAAAATAAATCAATCATTAGAGCATTTATTGAAGCACACATGTTTATGTTTAGACACTCACTAGAAGACAGTGGCTTGTAACTATTGGAACTATTCCAATCATTTGGATTTGATGTTTTTTCTATTTTTTCTAAGGACCTAAAAAATATCAAGATAGTTCAATTATTCTTTGGTTCTACCACAAACCTTAATATATATTTTGTTTCTCCTAAATATTCATATATATTTTCTCAATTAAGGCATGACGAAAAAATTTATTTTTTAGGTTATGAGAGTCAAAGTGCAAAAAACTAATTATAGATTTTAGAGCCTAGGACTATGGTAACACATTCATCAAATTAATTTTTTCATGATTTAACTTTATCTAAATAATCCCTAACACTCAATACCATCAAGAGAAGAGAGGACACTCCTGGTAGACTTCTCTATTTGGCACCAAATTTCTTAGTCAAGTCCCTATCACTTATGGGTGTGTATTTACACTATCACATATTTATGAGTTTGACCATATAACAAAATAAAATAAAATATGTCTAAACCCTATTTTTTTCTAATTCTATTTTTGGAATCAATTAACAAGGGTTTTTTATTATTTTGCACATGTTATCTATCTTATTTAAAAAATAATTAGGTATGTGTCTCATAGTATAGTGAAAATCCATTTATTCATTTTATATTTTGGTGATCCCACATTATCTTTCATGTAACCTTATGGGTTATTTTTTTGGTGAACACAGTTTTTCTTACCCCCTTCTCTTATATGGTTAAATATTTTTTTAACTTATCAAAAATATAAATTTATGTTTTTTATATGATTTATTTTATTGCATGTTCTTATATCCAATAGCCCTACCTTTCTTGTGTTTGATCACAAACCCTGTGTTTTTTAAAACCCTATGGCACCTATATGATACATGTATGTTAAATTTGTGATCTCAATTTATGCTTCCAAAATTAATTAAAACTAGGAAAAGTACTAGGATTAGTAGAAAACCAATTAATTTTGTTGAAAATCCTTTTGTTAATTATAGATCTAGCTTTAAAAAGAAATGAATCTAAGAAGATAGCATTATTCAAAAAATTGTACCTTATATTACAAATGATTGGAATGGTGTTCCTTTGAATGATACTATTAAGAATTATTCCATGAACAAGAAACTTTATTAATTGAACAATATGGGGTTAACAATATTACACACTTTACAAAACATTTCAAGGAAAACCTTGATGAAATAGTTGAATTAATGAAGGTATTGCAAGAAGTTACTACTCAAAACATATATAAATGGGCTCAACATAGGTTTATATTTGATGATATACCATATATATAATTGATATATGCTTGTGCTCATATTGATTTTTATGCTCTTAGCTTCCTTACAAAATGTTGTGATCAAATTTTTGTAATGAGTAATATCATTCAAGAGTTCTAAATTGTGCCTTCTCATGTCATAATTTATCAAATTTATTATAAACCTACCAATGCTCAATTTTATATTTCTTATAATGTTGCTTCTATTGTTCCCCATGCTTTTCCTGCTTCTCAAAATTTTAGTTTTTCTCAACATACCCAATTATTTCTCAAGTTCTTCTAATTTTATCATCATGTCTATATTGCTTCTCAATATCCTCCAATTTTTCAACATGTTTCTAATAATTCTCTTATTTATCAACCACCCCTTTCTTATAAATATTCTCAATTTTATTCACATGTTAAAAACCCTTATTCTATTCTAACTTATGCTACTTTTAGTTCTATTCCAAATCATGAAATTATTTGCTATGCACTTAACCATTGGTGTTTCTAGGGATATATGTGGCCAACTTGTCACTTACATACCTCTTTTATATACTTATTATATTTGTCTATGTTCTTAGATAGGTTATCCTATGGAATAACCTTGGTTAAGTAGACTATATATAGGAGGTAGTGGTTGGTCTTTATGGATTATGTTAAGCATTCTACTATTAGTGCATTATTGTGGAGGTTGCCTCCTTGAAGTGGCTTTGCTATATTATCTAGTAATCTACTCTGTTGTCAATTATTGTTATGTGATCTCTCATATTTAATTATTTTATGTGATATAAAATTATTCTATATGAACATCTAAGTAATTTCATTACAAGTGGTATCAGAGCTTTGATTTGGGCAAGTTTCTTGTAGCATTTTTTTGGGATCTGGTGAGTTATAGCTTTTGGGAGCAATGGGAGTGAAAAAAAATAACTTGTAATCTAAGAAGAATTTTTTTTTTTTCATCGGCGTAGTATTGCTCAAAATGCTTTTTTGAAAAAAAATTAAAATTTTGGAAAAAAATTGCCTTTGCATAATTGGAATCATTGAATTTTTCTTGATGAGATGATCACAATGGTATATTCTTTTGATACACTTTTTTGGTGCCAAAATGTTTACCCTAGTACATAAAGGCAGTCATTGGATTCATCTTGGCAAGGTGATCACAATGGTACCATCTCTTGGTACACTTTTTTCAAGGTAAAAACCCTTCTAGGGTTTGTATATCGTAGGTCTTGGTACTTAGAGAAGAAAAGGGGGGAAATAAACTCTTAAGACTCCTACCGATGACATGGAATTTAGAACTTTAGATCTAGTGATTTATCATCTTTATGTGGGCATAAAGAACTTGGTGAGGCATGATGACCTTATTGCAGTCCAAGCTCATGTTTTAGGGATGCATAGAGAGATTAATGGGGTTCAAAATGAATTGCATCATATCAATACACAATTAGCTACCCTTACATCTTAGTTTTAGCCCAATAACACTCCACTTCAGCATTCAAATCCTCCTCTCAACACCAACAAATCCCATGCTAGTATGAAATTGATGTTGCCAAAAGTGGACATGCATAAGTTTGATGGTAAGGATCCTCTCACTTGGATTACCCAAATTGAGAATTTATTTGAGTTGAATCAAACCCCTAGTTCTCAGAAGGTGATAGTGGCATCTTTGTATCTGGTACCTAAGCAATTCATTTGGTATCACTGGTTATGTGCTCAAAAAAAAGAATGGTGCTCCTATTACATGGTCTATTTTTATTGAGAAGTTGTTGGCTCATTATCAAAATAATGTCTCTACAAACTATTTCAGCCAATTAGCCAAACTGTAGCAATCAAGAACTATGAAAGATTATATTCATCAGTTTCAAAATCTCTCTTTATGTGTGGAAAATATCACTGAAAAAAATTGATTGATCTATTTTTGGGTGGCCTCAAAGATAAAATCTAATTCAAGGTTTGAATGTTTAACCCAACATCTCTATTAGAAGATATCCCTAAGGTACGTATGGTAAAAGAAAAACAGATGGTCTAAAGGAAGAATTTCACTACTAGTCGTGATCACACCTTTTCAGCACCATCATTTTCATAACCCACTAGATTAACACAATGATAAATTTAGGAGAAGCAAGCCAAAGGGTTGTGTTATTGTTATGACATCAAATGGAGAAAAGACCATCATTATGCTAAAAAGAAACTATTTTACATTGAAGGTACCAATGATGATGAAGATGATGAAGAATTACATGGTGAGGATGTATAAGGTCTTGAGGAGGAATCTAAAGAATCTCAACCTACTATTTCTTATCATGCCATTTTAGGTATTAATACTCCCCAAACTCTTAAGGTGATAGGTTTTCTTAAGAAATAGAAGGTCATTATCTTGATTGATTCTAGGAGCACACACAACTTCATCAATAGTAAGTTGGATGCTCATGTAAACTATTTCATTTATCTAGCTCCATAATTTTAGGTTATGATTGCAGATGGTGGTACTATCAATTTTTCATTAAATTTTCATAGTATTAATCTGGCCATGGGAGACTACTTGTTGGATTCTCCTATGTTTATTATTCCCATGGGTGGAGCTAATATTATTTTGGGAGTATAGTGGCTCACCACTTTGGGCACTATTGAGATGAATTTCCAAAAATTATTCATGCATTTTCATTTTGAAGAAAGGACATTTGAGCTAAGGGGATTAAAGGATAACTCTCCACAACTTGTTAGCTCCCATCAAATGACAAAGATTTTCTATTAGGGTGTTGAAGGATTTTTAGCTTTATTATTTTCCATGGAAGTATAGCCAACTTAGCCATCTACACCTCTTGATCTGTAATAAGTGATTGATGCCCATTTTATTATTTTTTATAGCATTCCAAAAGAACTTCTACCTAGCCACACTTATGATCATGCTATCAAACTTATTCCTGGTAGTACACCACCCAACATCAAGCAATATAGGTATCCCTATGCCCAAAAAAATGAAATTGAAAAGATGGTACTTGAGATGTTGAATGTAGGAATCATTCACCATAACCAAAGTGAATATTCTTCACCAATTGTCATGGTGAGAAAGAAAGATGACACCTAGAGGATGTGTCATGACTACAAAGAACTCAATAAGGATAGTATCAAAGATAAGTTTCTTATTCCTATCATTAATGATTTACTAGATGAATTGAATGGTGCTTTTTATTTTACCAACTTAGATCTATATTTTGGGTATCATCAAATCTAGATCCATGATGAAGACATACCTAAAATAGCTTTTAGGACTCACAAGGGCCATTATGATTTTCTGGTTATGTTTTTTGGTTTAACAAATGCACCATCTACTTTTCAAAGTTTGATGAATACTATTTTTAGGCCATTTTTAAGGAAATTTGTTCTATTATTCTTTGATGATATCCTCATTTATAGTAAAAATTGGGAAGACCATTTGCAACATGTGAAACAAGTACTCTCCATTTTGGAATAACATCAATTATATGACAAACCTTCCAAATATACTTTTAGGGATTATGAGGTTGAATATTTAGGTCATCTAGTTTTTTATGAAGGAGTGAAAGTGGATCCTAAAAAAAATCCAAGCAATGATGGACTAGCCAATTCCTAAGACACTTAAGCAACTATGGGGATTTTTGCGGATAACTATTTACTATCGTAATCTTGTCAAAAAGTATGGTATTATTGCAACCCCACTCACCTCTTTGTTAAAGAAAGACTCCTTTTATTAGATTGATGTAGCTACTTGGGCATTTGAATAATTAAAATTAGCTATGTGCACTACACAAATATTAGCCACTCCTAATTTTTCCAAGACTTTTTTGGTTGAATGTGATGCATCTAGGTATGGTATGGGTGTTGTACTCATGTAAGAAGGTAGACCACTTACATTTGAAAGTCATCTACTAAAGGGTAAAAATCAGAATAAGCCCATCTATGAGAAGGAAATGATGGACATTTTGCATGCAGTCAAACAATGGAGACCTTATTTGATGGGTCATCACTTTTAGGTAACGACTGATCATGATAGTCTCAAATATTTTTTGGAACAATGGTTATCTTCTAAAGATCAACAAAAATTTATAACTAAGATGTTAGGCTAAGATTTTGAAATAGTCTACAAAAAAAGGCAAGGACAATGTGGTGGCAGATGTACTATCAAGAAAGGATGAATCACTTGAGGCATTGATATGTGTCATAACTATTTTACAGGTAGATTGGCTAGATGAAACATGATCAGAATGGGAACATGACAGTGCTACCCATGATTTGATTCAAAATCTTTAGCAAGGTTTAGGTGGATTTAAAAAATTCACATGGAAGGGTAATGCATTATGGTATAAAGACATATTTTACCTATGTAAGAATTCTCTTCTTAAACAAAAAATCCTTTAGGAACTACATGCAACTCCAATTGGGGGTCATTCAAGATTTTTAAAAACCTATCATAAAATCAAGAAAGATTTATTTTTGGGAAGCACTCAAGGGGGATGTACTAAAATATGTGGCTAAATATATGATCTTCAACAAAACAAAGGTGAAACCATCAAAACCCTAGGTTTTTTATAGCCTTTATCCATCCCTAGCCAGCATTAGGAAGAGGTATCTATGGATTTCATTACAGGGTTACCAAGATCTGATGGTCAAAATGTTATCATGATTATTGTGGATCATCTTAGTAAGTATGTTCATTTTTGTTCTTTATCACATCCATTTGTTTCTAGTATAGTAGCTATTGTTTTCCTTAATATAGTTTCAAAATTGCATGAGATCCCTAAGATCATTGTTAGTGATAGAGATCCCATTTTCACTAGTAATTTTTGGATTGAGTTATTAACATGTTTGGGCACCTAGTTGGCTCATAGTTCATCCTATCATCCTCAATTTTATGGACAAATTAAGGTAGTCAACAAATGTCTTAAAAGATATATTTGTTGTTTTGTTTATGATAAACAAGTTAAATGGGTTCATTGGTTGTCACTTGATGAATGGTGGTATAATACTTCTATTCATAATTATTCTAAAATATATCCTTTTGTGGTACTTTATGGATACCACCCTCCATCCATCACTTCAATCTTGAAGGTCCATCCTAAGGTTCATGCAGTTGAAGAACATATTCACCATCAATAGGAGGTCCTTGCAAGTTTGTATGAAAATTTAGCTATGGCCCGAAATCACATGAAGCAACAAGCAGATCAACACAAAAGTGAGAAGAACTTTGACATTGGTGATTGGGTCTTTATTTTCTTGTAGACATATAATCATATGTCATTGAAGCAACAAAAAAAGGATAATAAGTTGTCCCCTAATTATTATGGGCCTTATCAGATCTTGCATAAAATTGGTCATGTGGCCTACAAGTTAGAGTTTCCTTCATCCACTCACATACATCCAGTATTTCATGTATCATGCCTAAAGAAAGTCATTAGACATAGAGTTCCATTCAAATATAATCACCATAATTAGATGAGGTAGGTAGAGTTATTCTTGATCTTGAGGTGATCCTTCACATGTGCACTAAGCAGCAGCATTCTAATGAAATTACAAAGTGCCTAATCAAATGGAAGAATCTACCATGTGAAGATGCCACTTGGGAGGATGAAGCATTTGTGAAGCAACATTCAGAGTTGCCACAACATTTATGACAACATTTTTTTGAAGGTTAGGGGCTTGTTATGCCCTTAACCATTAGTGTGTCTAGGGATATGTGTGGCCGACCTATGGCTTACATACCTCTTTTATATACTTATTACATTTCTCTATGTTCTTAGATAGGTCAGCCTATGGAATAACCTTGGCTAAGTAGACTATATATAGGAGGTAGTGGTTAGTCTTTATGGATTATGCTAAGTATCCTACTATTAGTGCATTATTGTGGAGTTTTCCCCCTTAAATTGGCTTTGTTATATTATCCAATATTCTGCTCTACTATCAATTATTGTTGTCTAATCTCTCATATTTGTTTATTTTGTGCAAACATCTAAGTAATTTCATTACATTACTACTATGATGCATACATTGTGTGACTTCAAAAATCTAATCAACGTCATTTGTAAATGATTTAAAAAACTAAATATTTTGGTGACTTATAATGATATTCCTATAAACCTCATAGCTTATAAATTATTTACATACTTATCTTCAATGGGATATTTTAATCCAATTTTGAATTGTTTAACAGAAACGGAGATCCTTGTCATCGAATTAGATCCTTTAATGGCTCTTGTCTATAATGTGATCATGATGATAGATTACTGGCTATGTTATTTCTATGGATCTTGAAGGATTATGTACTTGATTAGTTTTATGCTTACAATGTTGAGTTGTACACTATTTTACAACCTTAATTTATGATTTCATGGCACATTATCAAATAGATATTGGTATGAAATTCAAATTTTTAAAATTAGATAAAATAAAATAAGTAATAAACGAGACAAGTAGTGAGTATGTTGTTTGATAATGACATGGCTTATCAACCACTAGATTTTAAATAGCAAAGTGTATTTACCAATAGTTTATTCTCAATCATTAAGGGAATAGTGGTCTTCAACACTTATCATTTTGATGAAATTTTTCATGATGTTAAAGTTTTTTAAGTCAAGTTTTTGGATGTAAATGTGCTTAAATATAGATCAAATGCTCCACCTTCCAACCGTGTAAATTTTCCTAATAAGACAAAATTTAAGGCTAAATATAACATGAACAAATTTATAACTAAGAATGTGGATAATGCTATAGAACAACCTTATATAACTCTTGTATTACCTCAACAAAAGGAGCATATGAAATTCACTAGGTGTAGTGAAATTCCATATATTGTTTTGAATATATTTCTTAAGTGTAACATGATTACCCTGTCTTTAGTGAAAGAATTTGATCATTCAAGACCATTTCCTATGAACTTTAATGTAAATGAATTTTATGATTATCATATAATTCTAGAAAATTCCTCAAATATATGTATTACTTTGAAACATAATATACATGATCTCATTGACAACACTTAATTTTAATTAGAGGTAAAAAATAACAATTTGAATAAGTAGCTACACCAAATCAACATTTTTAGATTTTTACCAACCTTCTTTCAAATCACAATAATTAATCAATTGAAAATGAAAATGTCTGCATGTTATATATAAATAATCATAGATAAACATTAAAGGTGTATAATCCTCATTTACTTGATAATTGTATTGGTGTAGTTGGTTAAATCAAAAGAAAGAAACCAACTCATACAATTGTAATTGATTATTTTAATATTTCAAGGCATATCTCATACAATGAATCTTTTCTCATAAGATATTTTATAGGTAAACATGAAATGAATGGAAAATTGGTAGATAATGGTTCAAAATTAAATATTTTCACTAAACAATTTATCTATAATACTGGATTTAAAGAGGATATTTTGGTATATACTCTAATAATTATTATGGTATATGATAGTATCACAAAAGGAACTTGAAATTATATTATCTTTCCTATTATATTGGATCCTAAGAAAGTTAAAATAATATTTCATGTTATACCCAATAATCAACCTTATGATTTTGTGTTTTGTAGACCTTGGATACATCAAATGAAAGTAATTCCTTTTATTTTGCATTAATTTTTGAAACTTGTATATAAAGACCAATTTATTACAATTAAAATGGGTATCAAATTTATAAAATATAAAGTTAAATAATAGGTCTTACATAATTAAATATAAATGGAATAACTAAGAATCATACCTAAGGAAAGAGAACATAAAGTATAAGTGCATAAGTCTATTCCAAAAAGAGTGTGCATATCATAACCTATATTTCTTGTAGATCAATAAGAGCTCAAAAAATGATCAAATTATTCTAGATAGTAACTATTATCACTTATATTTGTACCCCTTGAGGATTGTCTTAGCTCTCCTCATCCAAGTCTCATAATGGAAGCATCTTACTTGCTATGGGTAATCAATTTGGTGAGATGAATCTCTAGAAGGGCTAGTTCCCTTGATGCACCAATTCGTGAGCACCAACCCACAAGAGCACCAACCCCTTTGTGTATACTACACACCTATCTCTCAATGTTGCTATCTCAACAAATGATAGATCAATACAACATCTCCTTCCTCTCTCTCACCTTTGCTCTTCTAATCTAGATATAACAAATACAAATCATATTCATCTCTCACAATTGCTCTTCTAAGCTAGATATTACAATATCAAAATAAACCTCTAACTCTCATATTACAAATGACTTCTCAAGCCTTTATTTATAGCTTTCCAAATGACCTTTGGCCTTCCCCCTTTGTGACCTTTCAATCCTCATGGAAAATGGTGCCAATCTTGGATGACCCTTCATATCCAAGCATTTGAAAAGTCATGTGGTGACCCTTCATGACCAAAAACGTCTTTCCCACTTTTGTCCTTATCTTTGGTGACTTTTTGTATTCCTTTAAGTGTCCCTTCATGAGAAATTCGCCCTTACTCTTTTTGTCTTCACTTGGTGACTCTTAGTATTCCCCAAGATGACTCTTCATGGGAAAATGTGTCCCATCCTTCTTTTGTCTTTATCCTGTGGCTCTTCAACTTCTCCATGGGCCCTTCTTTTGTCTCATATGCAACCTAAAATCTAGTCATTACTATTAAATAAATATTAACTCATATTAGCCAAGATATATTTATTACTAACAACATTAAATGCAATGGGGCCTTTATCACCAATAATACTAAACCTTTGACATCAATGACAATATTTCCAACAATCTCCCCCTTTGTCATTGATGGCAACCTCAATCCTGAAACTACCACATCCTGTCACCTACACATATCATCATCTAAAAACATACAGTAACTCCCCCTTACTGTAGCAACCTGTACCTATTCATTGTACCTATTTTTTGCACTTGTACCTGTACCTATTATTCTCCCCCTTTGACATCAATGTCAAAGGTCCTACCTGGAGCTAACACTTAGCTGCCCCTTACTTGATGTTGAACATCAATGGTAGGAAGTAAATTACTCCCAACTCCTCTCACCGATCTTTGAGAAGATATATGATTTTACCTGTCCTTTGAGAATCTACAATCAACTCATTTGAATATTTTCTTCTAATCTCACAACCTTTCACATGAAACTTTAAGGTGTATCCTTGATCACATAATTGCCTTACACTCAATAGATTATGCTTATAAAACATTCTTAGTCTTGGTTCTACCATTATTCAAAATTAAAGTACCTTTTTTGGCTATCCTGGCAGTGGTTTTATCTCTGAATCTCATTGTACCACCATTGATCTTCTTTACTCTTATCTCCTGTTATATGCCTTAAACATCCGCTATCAACGAACCATGGCTGATCTTTATCTCTTACATGCAAAGTTGTTTGCACCAACATAGAATCTTTAGGTTGTTTCTTCTACCATGAACACAACTGAACCTTCTTCCTGATGAATGGAGCTTTGAAACTTTGATCCTTCTTGATTGAATCTGCATGAGTATCCTTTTATTTCTCTCTAAAATTGTTAGCTCTTTTTCAACATTCTAATTTCTTATGACCATAATCATTTGAAACACTGCATATGCAAGAATCATTCTAATAGCCTCAAACCATAATACTAATGCAAAATATTCTTCAAAAATATATTCCCTCAAAAGATATACAAATTAATCTGTCAACTCACCTTGTCATGCAAAATATCCAAGACCCAATAGCATCCACCATGCTTCAATTTTCTTAAAAGTGTCTCCTTGAAGCCTAGAAGAGACACCCCCACACAAAAGGGTTCTAGAAATAAATCTCAGGGGATTCCCACATCTCCTCTGTTTCTTCCTTGATCTTCTTGTGTTTTTCTTTTAGAATCCATTTAAGCATGTCTAACCTTTTTGACTTACTAACCTTATCATTTATGATGTTCTTCTTTTTCTCAACTTTTGCAACTATTTTATCTTGATAAAGCTCATGCTCAAATGTAACAAGAGATTTTTTACAATCCTTCTATCTGATTCTTTATCTACTATAGCAATTAATTTATTTTCACTCTTAACCTCAACCTGATAAACCTTTATATTTTAGGTCTCCAAACCTGAATTTGTCTTTTCTCATATTTTCTAGAGTCTCTAAATCCTTTAAAATTCCTTGAATATCTCTTTACTTTATTTTGGCATAATCTAGCAATATGGCCAACCTCATGACAACAAAAGCAAACAATATTTCTCATACCTTTTTCTTGAATGTGACTAAGTTCTCCCTTTTACTCATTTCTTCTCCTCATACAATCTCTTTCCCTATGACCAACATGATGACAAACAAAACAACGGCCATGAAAAGAATTTGAAAACTTGAAATCATTGGGCTGCCTGATTGGCTTCTTTGATTTGCCTGCAAAACCTACATCCTTATTTCCTTGGACTGATATTTCATGATCTTTTTCAACCTTGATTATAAGCTTCTCATGATTATTCTTTAAATAATCTAACTCAACCTTCAACTGATTACACTCTTCTTTTGATGTTAAAATTGAAGTTGCAACCTCTAACTGATTCTTAAGATCCTGAATAAATATCTTATTTTATTTTACTTCTATATCCAACTTAGAATCCAAGATACACACCTTTGCCTTAAGAGCTTCAACCATATATTTCAATTCTTGATTCTCCTTCTTTAGCTGCTTGGCCATCTGTGCTTTTCCTTTGATCTACCTTCAAGCTGTTAAACCCTTTCTGAAGGAACCTGCTTTGATACCAATTGTTAAGCATGGAATATACTGAGAGGGAGGTGAATTAGTATATTATATATCTTATAAATCTTTCCTTTAACCAAATTCCACTTAATCAATCATTCAAGATATGCAATAAAACTCAAACAATAAACATCACACAAGACAGAGAGAGACATTAGATATAACGTGGAAACCCAATGTGGGAAAAACCACGGAGAATCAATCTCAAATATATTCATGAGAACAACCCCATAGGAGCACCATACCCCTTTTCCAAGTACAAACCTCAGCTACAATTTGTGAGCACCAACCCATAAGAGCACCAACCCCTTTGTCGAGCACCAACCCAGTAACAATTCGTGAGCACCAACCCACAAGAGCACCAACCCCTTTGTGTATACTACACACCTATCTCTCAATGTTGCTATCTCAACAAATGATAGATCAATACAACATCTCCTTCCTCTCTCTCACCTTTGCTCTTCTAATCTAGATATAACAAATACAAATAATATTCATCTCTCACAATTGCTCTTCTAAGCTAGATATTACAATATCAAAATCAACCTCTAACTCTCATATTACAAATGGCTTCTCAAGCCTTTATTTATAGCTTTCCAAATGACCTTTGGCCTTCCCCCTTTGTGACCTTTCAATCCTCATGGAAAATGGTGCCAATCTTGGATGACCCTTCATATCCAAGCATTTGAGAAGTCATGTGGTGACCCTTCATGACCAAAAACATCTTTCCCACATTTGTCCTTATCTTTGGTGACTTTTCGTATTCCTTTAAGTGTCCCTTCATGAGAAATTTTCCCTTACTCTTTTTGTCTTCACTTGGTGACTCTTGGTATTCCCCAAGATGACTCTTCATGGGAAAATGCGTCCCATCCTTCTTTTGTCTTTATCCCGTGGCTCTTCAACTTCTCCATGGGCCCTTCTTTTGTCTCATATGAAACCAAAAATATATTCATTAATATTAAATAAATATTAAATCATATTAGCCAATATATATTTATTACCAACAACATTAAATGCAATGGGGCCTTTATCACCAATAATACTAAACCTTTGACATCAATGACAATATTTCCAACACTCTTTTAGTCACCCCTCACACTTAGCCTTAAAATTGGCTTCAATTTTCCATGAAAATACATGGGAGGGAGTGGTGACACTTGTAAATACCCTTAATAGCCTTATATTCATTAGTAAAACCTTAAATGGACATCCATTTTAAGCTTTCACACTTCTCACCATCATGTTCGCTATGACATTTTTGACTGGTTGAGATGAGAGATATTGTTTGAATACTTAAAAGTTTTTTCAAAGCATTATATGGACATAGTGAGTTATTAAAATTCCTTAGCTTCCCCTTAAACTTTATTTCATTCCTTGGATGTCCCTATAATCTGCATAATACACAAAATAGTCAAAAAAATCCATTATGTACTATGTTTGTATAGGTAAGGTAGCACAAACATTGATTAGGAAGAGCCTTGAAGAGTCCTCTAAAATATCCATTTACTTTCATGGACATTCTCCCAATTGGGTCTTTCTAAGGGTTTAGTAAGGGTTTTAGACAGTTTTCTTAGCTTTGTTCATAGAGCCTTGACATTAAAGATACAAACAAAATCCACAAACATGGTATTAAGTGACCCTAATAATCTCTCCCAAATCCTTTTTCCTCCATACATGTCCTTAAAAAAGATAGGAGAATCTAAAAATACCCTATCAAGCTTGTTTCCACCTTTCCTGCATGTTTGGACTGTCTCTGAGCTAAAGGTAACTTGTTGGATGGTGAAGCTTGATCTTATTTTAATGCCCATTTCCCAATAGGGGGTGTCTGGGGTCAACACCCCCCCCCCACTATGGTTTCCATGGGGGTCTAGGGTGGTGGTGACCTATTTTGGAGACCCCTTGGTGGGCGTTTTGGGGTAGCACCCCAAAAGCAAAATTTTATGAAAAATGCATAATAAAATATTGTAATTTTGTAGTTAATCTTGACCATTTACTATTAGGTTTTAGATCTAATGGTAGAAATTAAGTTAGTGAATTTTTTCCTTAATTTGTAACCCTCCTTTGATATGAAGGCATTGTAATTAATTAGAATAATGTGAGAGTGAAGAGGATACTGTAGTGGATGTATTACAAGTTTTTCCCTTCATTTATTGGACTGAATAATAAGGGCTGGCAATTTCTGTGTGGACGTAGCCCATATTGTGTGAATCACATTAAATATGTCTCTATTATACTATGGTTTTTGAATTTTAATTGTCTTTATTTTATTATTATTACTCTACATTCTCTATTCCTAATAACTAGTATCATAGCCAAAGGTTTATTTGGTAGATAAACTAGTAGAAAAAGAGGTTTCCTAGTTTGAGTAGGAGCAAGGGCAGAAGAAGACAAATTTAAGGTAGAAAAATTTAATGGCCAAAACTACTAGTTATAGAAGATGCAAATAGAGGACTATCTATATCAGAAGGATATTTTCCTACCATTGGGAAGAATAGCAAAGGAGCCAACGACTATGAAAGATGAAGACTGGGAGGTTCTTGACAGAAAGGCACTAGGAACAATACAGTTGTGCCTGGCAGCATTGATGACCTTCAATATTTAAAAATAAAAGATAATAGTGGATGTGTTAAAGGCATTATATAGAGCGTATGAAAAACCCTCAGCCTCTAATAAGGTATTTTTTATGAAGCATTTATTTAATCAAGAAATGTTAAAAGGTGGGTTTGTTGCTAACCATTTAAATTAATTTAGCATAGCCACAAATTAGTTAAGATCTATAGGGGTAAATTTTGGTTATGAGGTTAGGGATATTTTGATTATGTACTCATTACCATAAATCAAGAATGGCTTGGTCATGGTTGTGAGCAATTTTGTCTCTAGCTCAAACACTTTAAAGTTTGATGATGTCATTGGTGTTATCCTTAGCCAGGAAATACGATGAATAAGTATAGGTGAGACATTAGGTAATGCTTTAACTATGGAGAATAGGGGAAGATAAAAGGGTAGAGAAAAGGGCCCAAATAATTTTGGGAAGTATAAGAAGGGTAGATCTAAATCCAGAGGAACATTGGTGTGTTAAATTTGTGGGAAGAAAGGACACCTAAAGAAAGATTATTGGTTTCAAAAAGGAAAATAAGGAGATGGAAAACAAGATAAAAACTAAGAATCAAATGTAGCAGGTGATGTGTTACAAGATGCTTTAATTCTTTATTTAGATAATATTAATGATTCTTGGGTGTTAGATTTAGGGGCTTCATTTTATGCCACACCCCATAAGAAATATTTTCAGGACTATGTTCAAGGTGATTTTCGACAGGTTTATTTGGGTGATGGTGAACCCTATAAAATTATAGGAAGGGGTAAGATACAGATAAAATTATAGAATGGAAAAAAATGGTTACTAAGAGGTGAGGCATGTTTTTAAGTTGAGAATAAATATAATTTATGTAGGGTAGCTAGGAAGTGAGGGCTGCATAGTTACATTCACAAAAAATTCATGGAAAGTCATTAAAAGATCACTGGCAATAGCAAAAAGAGATAAGGTAGGTACATTCTATTTATCTAATGGTGATGTTGACTCTTATATTTTTTTAGCTTCTATAGAAGTAGATACAAAATTATGTCACCATAAACTTTGGCACATGAATGAAAAGGGGATGCAAGTTCTCCACTCAAAGAATTTGTTGCCAGTTTTAAACAAGGTGGATTTGGATTTTTGTTAGCATTGTGTGTATGGAAAATAGAAGAGAGTCAGATTTCTCAAAGTTAGAAGGACAAAGAAGGATGAAAAGTTATATCTTGTGCATACAAATGTATGGGGACTAGCTCAGGTATCATCCCTTGGCGGCTCTTCTTATTATGTTACTTTTATCATTGATGCAACTATAAAAACTTGGGTTTATTTCATATGAAAAAATATGATGTTTTTGATACTTTTAAGAAATGGAAAGATTTGGTTGAGAATGAGATAGGAAATAAGTTGAAGTGTGTCAGATCAGATAATGGAGGTGAATAATAATTACTATTCATCCCATGGGATTTGTATAGATAAGATAATTTCAAGAATAGCACAACAAAATGGTGTGTCAGAAAGGATGAATAGGACAATCATGGAGCATACAAGGAGCATTAGATTGCATGCAGGGTTGCCCTTACAATTTTGGGTAGATGTTATATAGAGCACCTTCAAGTCCTTTGGATGGTAGCATTCCAAAGGAAGCATGGATAGGTAAAAAGGTAGATTATTCCTTTTTAATTACTTTCGGTTGTAAAGTATTTGTCCATATTGATAAAAAAAATAGAACCAAGCTTGAGGGAAAATCAAATAAATGTACTTTTATTAGATATGAAGTTAATGATTTTGGTTAGCGTTTATGGGATATTGAAAATCGCAAAATCATGAGGAGTAGAGATGTGATCTTTAATGAAAAGATCATGTATAGAGATCAATTGTAAGAAAAGAAATAGGAAAATTCAAATACAAAATATGCAGTACTTGATGAAATTACTAGAAATTAAATTCTAAAAGTGCCAAAAATTTAGAATGTGCAACAAGTACCTTAAACTCCTGGAAGTGTAGTTAGAATATCTACTAGAGTAATTAGACTCCCTAAACATTATTCTCCTTCACTTTATTATTTATTATTGAGTGATGGTGGTGAGATAGAAATCTATGAAGAAGCAATGTAGGTAGAAACTAGAAAGAAGTGGGAGCAAGGCATGAAAGAGGAGATGGAGTCCTTGGTACACAACCAAACTTGGGATTTGGTTCAGTTATCGGTAGGTAAAAGAGAATTATAGAATAAATGGGTTTATAGGTTGAAGAAAGAAGATGGAGGGAAACAGAGGTACAAGGCCATACTTGTTGTAAAAGGGTTTACACAAAAGAAAGTATTGACTTTGAAAAAATATTTTCTCTAGTAGTTAAAATGACTTCTATAAGAACTATTTTAATTTTGGTAGCAGTAGAAGATTTGCACCTTGAATGGTTAGATGTGACCACTACATTCCTTCATGATTATTTGGAGGAGGAAATATACATGGAATAGCCATAAGGATACAAATTCAAAGTTAAGGAGAAAATGGTGTGTAAGTTGAAGAAGAGTTTATATGGCCTAAAACAAGATCCAAGCTAGTGGTATTTGAAATTTGACATGTTTATGATAGAACAAGATTATAGTAGATGTCATTCTGACCATTGTGTTTACTTTAAGAGATTAGATAATTGCAACTATATTATCTTGTTATTATATGTATATGGCATGCTTGTTGTAAGGTCTAACATGCATGATATAAATGAGCTGAAAAGAAAACTAGTAGATTCATTTGTAATGAAGGATTTGGGTGTTGCAAAGCAAATCCTTGGTATGAGAATAACAAGAGACAGTAAAAATAAGAAATTGACATTGGCTCAAGAAGAATACATCAAAAAGGTGTTAGTTAGGTTCAATATGCAAGATGCAAAACCTATGAGTACACCTTTGGAAGGGCACTTCAAATTAAGCAAGGAAAAGTGTCCTAAAACACAAGAAGAAATAAATTACATGACCAAAGTGCCATATGCTTCAGTAGTTAGAAGTTTAATGTATGTTATGGTGTACACTAGACCAGATATTGCTCTTGTAGTGGGAGTTGTCAGTAGGTTTATGAACAATCCAAGAAAAGAGCATTGGGATGCAATCAAGTGGATTCTCATGTACATGAGAGGGACTATTGATAGATATTTGTGCTATGAAGGTTTAGATGTTACCTTACAAGGATATTTTGATGCAGACATGACTAGAGATTTAGATGCAATTCATTGTTGGTGACATAGTAGTTAGTTGGATTTCAAAATTATAGAAGATACTTACTTTATCAACTACAGAGGTAGAATATGTTGTAGTTATAGAAGCTAGCAAGGAGATGATATGGATGCAAAGTTTCATAGAAGAGTTTAGGCATAAGTAGGTAGATTGTAAGTTGTACATTGATAGATAGAGTGCAATTCATTTATCAAAGAACTCAACATTCCACTCAATAACCTAACATATACAACTCAGGTATCACTTAATTTGTTTAGTTTTGGAGGATGGTCAACTAAAGTTGGAAAATATCCATAAGAGTTAGAATCCTATAGATATGCTAACAAAGGCAGTCACTAAATATAATATGGAGAGTTTTTTAGCTTCAATAGCTCTTCAAGGATAACAAGGAAGATGAGAAACATGCCAAGGTCAAAGCTCAAAGAAAATTCTAAGAGTTCTAGCGGTGGAGTTGCAACAATCAGTCACCAACTGGGAGATAGTTGGATGGTGGAGCCTAATTTTATTTTAATGCCTAGTTCTTGATAGGGGTGTGCGGGGGAAATTCCCCCCCACTATGGTCACCATGGGGGTTCAGGGGAGCGGTGACCTATTTTGGATCCCCCTAGAAAGGGTTCAGAGGTAGCACCCCCGAAGCAAAATTTTACAAAAATGCATTAGAAAATATTATAATTTCATAGTTAATCTTGACCATTTACTATTAAGTTTTAGTTCTAATGGTATAAATTAAGTTAGTGCATTTTTTTCCCTAATTTATAACCCTCCTTTGATATGAGGGCATTGTAATCAGGCAGAATAGTGTGAGAGTGAAGAGGATATTATATTGATGTATTGCAGGTTTTTCTCTTCATTTTTTGGACTAAATAATAAGGACTGATAGTTTTTGTGTGGATGTATCCCATATTGGGTGAACCACATTAAATCTGTGTCTCTATTCTATTATGTTTTCTAAATCTTAATTCTATTTTTATTTCATTCTTATTGATATACATTCTATATTCATAACATAAATTTATTATAGGTTTATTTTCATAAAAAAATATCAAAAATGTCTAAATCCATCTCATAAACATGCTCTAACCAGCTATAATACTCACCAAGAGCTAGGAGTGAATTTGGACCCCTAATTGGCTCTAGGTCACTTCAAGGCCTAATAGGCTTAACATGCACCCTGCTAGTCTTGGATATTTGGATTTATCTCTCATGGCTAATATATACTTATTCACACCTCATTAAATCTTAAAAATTCATCACATAACCTCCCAAGCACTTCTTTTCATCTCTTTCTTTCATTCACCAACTAGGCATAATTGAAGCTTGTCTAGTTGGACTATGTGAAAGAATGTTTTAGTCATTTTGAGAAGTATGAAGTTGAATTAGTGATTATTATCACCTATTTACCATTCATACAACTCAAAATATTCTTCTTGATGTTCCCCAAGCTTCTTATCAATTTTCTCACCCTCCTTGGCTTCATTTGCTTGTTTTGCAAAACCCTAATTTTTCTTGATTAGCTGACCTCTAAGATAAAATAATGAGGTATATCCCTCTTACCCAAGGAAAAATGAATATTTTAAAATTTTTATTATGTCCTAATGAAACTATTTAACAAATGGTTTATCTGAATTCATCCAATTAGGCACCTAACCAACTCCATTTGTCCAAAAAAAGCCTCTAAAAAGACTGTTTTCCTACATTTTTCACTTTCACCTAAGAATGACCCCTCAAGGCATAAAAAAATGATCCTCAGTTGTCTCAACATGTCTTCCACATAAAATTAATGCTTAGGAATCATGTCATTCACTCAAAAATACTCTTCTCTCTTAGATTCTCCATCTTTACCCATTGAGTAATATGGGTTTTCTAATGCAACTGTACAGACTGCTACCTTTAGCTAGTAGGAAGAGTAGGTGTTTAACTTGAAAAGAGTCATAAATTATGTTCAAAAACCTTCTTGAAAAATCATGAACCATTTCAAGTTGTTTTCAACCTTCTCTCTCTCCCTAAGCAAATTCACCTCTTATCTTTATCATGACTACACACTCAATTGTAGGTGCATGCAAGGCCTTAAGAGATATGTGTAGGCTTAATTCACATTTCCAAGAGTTCATGGAGCTAATCATGGATAAAATTAAAGTTTTCATAAGTTATTTCATCATTTTAACTCAACTTACACCCTTCATATGCATTTTGAGTTCACAAACTGAGTTTTTCCTATCATGACTGTGAACCCCTACCTTTTAACTCTTGTAGGTGCATATTAGCTTTAAATTTAGCTTGGTCATGGTGTTTAAAGAACTTAAATTAAGTTTTATAATCACCTAGTACTTTATAATACCTAAATTAACCTTGGATGGGATAAAACACCATCAAAACACCTATGCCAGCCCATTGTCTATTTGTTTTATTGTAGATGCATATTTCCCTATAGAGGGACACCTTTAGGTGTCCATGTACTTGAAAAATATGAATCCACATCCTAATAGTGACTCCCATTATATTTTTAAATCATTACATCAATATAAACATTCTATTTAACATGAGAGTGTGTTTTTTTCTTGGGATATCATCTGTCATTCAAACCTCAAACCTATAGATATGAATGCAGGATTTTAGTGTTTTTGTAAGCAACTTTGAGGCTAAAAACTTCTATATTTTCCTCACTTTCTAACCTTATTATTTGGAATGGCTCCTCTATATTCTAGAGCCTACAGGTTTCACCTATCCATATTCTCCATAAATCTTGGCAAACATGTTATAGGATATTCATAAAACCCCCTAGGCCTCCGTTTTCACATTTTTGGGAAACCTTCCCTAGACCCAGTCCTTGGCTCCTGCTGATTGTTTACCTTTCCATTTGTCTATTTTATGTCTCAAATAAGTATTATTTTGGCTTTCTCATATTTTATGATTTGAAAAATGACTTTAACCTTCTCTAAAATACCTATTCAAAGACCTTCATAGTTTTGAGGTACCACCTATAGGTAGACATTAGCATCCATAAGCAGTAAGTATAAAATGTTGGAAAAGATGTATTAATGAATAGGTTTATAAATAATTAAATGCATTTACCAAGTATTCTAATTTCACCCTTATCAATATTAAGATATTGAAACACATATCAAGCTTTCCACCTCTTAGCATGATGTCATCAATGAAGGCTCTTGTATGTGTGTATGGGCTGAATGTGGCTAGTGAACATGAAATGGAGAAAAATTATGGATGAAAGGCCTCATGTAAAACTCAAAATCATTTAAAATCCCTCAAATACATTATTTTTATTAATTGTATCTTAATACAAGTTGTAAAACATCCATTTCAATGTGAAAACATCTAGAACAGAGCAGGTTGGGTATCTAATGACTAATTTAGTATGATGAATGAGTTTGTAACCAATATTGTACTTCCCCAAACATCCAAATTAAATATCCTCATCTCTTAATGACTTGGATAATTGATATACCCTGAGTAAAATTCCATAAACTAGCTAAACAAGCTCTATACATGTTTGCTTCATCATGAAATTGAGCAAAGAGTTGACTGAGATGAATGGTAAGACTTAAAGTTGACCAAATAATGATATGATGAAACCAAACATGGGAATATATGATGATATTTACTTTAAATATATGGAACACTATCTTATATTCACATGAAACCTATGTAGAAGATCAGCGTTTCGAAACAAGGAAGAATTGACTAAAACTTTAAAATGGTGACACCTTCTTGTAGCATGAGATAACTTACTCACAAAAACACCATGAAACATTAAAATAATAATTTAAATCATCTATTAATGTATCCAACATCCTATAGATTCAACATCACCAATTAGTTTGTATAGACTTGTCCAAAATGGAGCAAAACATATACGGTGCAGGAACTAGTGAGCATAAAAACATAGTCAGTTTGTAAAGGATATTTAATAGAGCATGGATAGAAAATACTTGAAATATTTTTATGTAAATTATTTTATCTAAGTGTACTACCACCTCCCAAAATCATTTTACTTTAAAGCTCTTCAACTCTCCATATTGATCACAAACCTGCTTGTCACTTTTGTATGTCTAGAAAGGCAAAGAAGGAGTAGAATGGTTTTGGATTTAAAACAGAATTTTCAGAGAATTTAAATCATTGAGATGATTTTTAGGAAGATTAATATTCATTCCATGACCTTCTCCCACATGTCACCTTCCCCATGGGCCATAAAAGTGTCAAACTCCCGCTTTTTAGTTGATTACTTGATCTTCAGTTAGATAACCTAAAATATTATGATTAAACTAACATTATTTATAGGTAATATAACCTATTATAAATTTTAAATTAAAATAGGTCACTTGGGCACCTTGGTAATTATGCCACTTGCATTTATGACCCTTAAAAGCTCATTAATGACCTAAAATGACAAACAAACCTATTAGACCATGACTAAGGCTAAAAGGGAATTAAATAACATAAAATGAACTATAACATACCATATTATAAATTTTTATACCATTATATCATCTAAAAACAAAATTTTTTTACTTATAGGGGTCCAAATTTAACCTTAGGTCAAATTTGGTCAACAAAATGGTGACTCGTAAGGGTAGTATGCCTGCTATATTAAAGACTAGTAGCCTTATCAATCCATGGAACAAGGGAGTCAATGAATTATTTAAGATAACTAGAAAAAAAATTAGTAAAACACACACAAAACAAACACAACCCACCAAGCAAACACAAGATAAAACAAGACTCACACATGTGCATAAGCACTTAGGGAAAACAAGGAAAAAAACAACTATGTACAAGGAGAGAGGAGAACCTTAGTAGAAATGTTTTAGATATATCCCATTAACTAGAATAAGAAGCTCCTCTCCATCTAAATTTTAAAGTTGGAAAGCATTTTTTTGCTTGCATTGAGTGATGACATAAGGGCCACTCCACAAAGCATCAAACTTTGTGTGTTTTCCAGGCTTAGCCCTATCTTCATCTCATTTTAGAACAATGTCCCCTTCTTGGAAACTTATTGGCATGGATTTCTTATCAAAGTATCTCTTTGTTTTATCTTGATGATCCTTCATAATTTTAATAACTTGATATCTTATTTCTTAAATCTCTATCAACTCACACAATTTGACCTCCATGCTTTCATTTTTCATCAACTCTAGCTGCTAAGTGAGATCCAAGGCTGGTAACTCAAGTGAAATAGCTAATATAGATACTTTACCATAAACAAGTGTGTATGGTTAGTTTCTAATGGGTCTTTTTATGGTGATTCTATCAGCCCAAAGAGTTATCTTCAACTTGGAATGCCATGTTCTTTGATTTTCCTCCATTATCTTCTTGATAATCCTAATTAGATTCTTATTGATGGAATCAAATAGTTTATTTCCTTGTGGATAATAGTTGGAGGAAGTACTAAGATAAATACCATGTTTCAAATCCCACTTACTTCTCTTCATTCCAAGGAAAGCTAATGCATTGTCTAAAATTATTGTTGAAGGAACCCCAAGCCTTGTCATTATGCCTTCATATAAGTCTAAAATTGAACTTTCATTTACATATTTGAGAGATACAGACTCCACCCATATTTTAAAGTAATCTATAGTAGTAAACATCCACTTATGGCTATCACTAGAAGGTGGGTTGATTAGGCTTATGAAATCCAGACCCCATTGCATAAAAGGTTGGTCTAATTATATTATATGAAGAGGCAAGGCTACACACTTTTGCTTACCATCAAAGAGAGCACATTTTTTAAATTTCCTTACCCAAGCATGGGTGTCTTTAAACAAACTAGGGAAAAAATATCTAGCTCTAATAATCCTAGCAACTATAGTTCATGGAGCAAAGTGACCACCAACTGGTCCATCATAAAACTCAAATAATATTTTCTCGGCCTAATCTAATTCAACACATATATATAGTACACCTAATAAATCTCTCCTAAACAATATTCCATCAAAAATTACATAAGGAGTAGCTTGTAATCTAGAGTAGCTTCTTTTGGCTCTATCTAGGCCTTGTGGACACTCATCTGTTTGAAGAAAATGCATCATTTCTTGTGTCTAACTCCTCATTAATGAAGATTTAGTTGTCATAGGATCATCATGAAGGGATAAAATAACTTATTTTTGTTTCTTCAAGTTTAAATCAAGGTGCTCATATAATCCTTTCCCTTTTATTAACTTGGTTGTCTTGATTTCTACATTATACTCCATCACTTTTTTGATACAATCAACCCCTTTTTCATTCAAATCTCTGCTCAAAAGGAAGTCTTAGACACTACGATGAGGTACCAATTTATGAATATTTTTGTTAGATAACACGTGCCTAAACTTATTTAGACTTCTAACAACTGAAAGTACTTGGTTCTCTACATAAGTATATCGTACCTCATAGCCTTCCAATCTTTGAATAAAAAATGCAATAGGCTACTCCAAGTTTTCTTCATTTGATTGAGTAAGCATGGAAATTATTACATATTCATTTCCAAAGGTAGCTTAAATCCTTTGAGAAAATAGGACTTGCAATATTTGTGGCTTGAGCAATGGCTTGCTTAATCTCTTCAAAAATCTCCTTCCTTCTCCTTGTCCAAGTAAACACTTCATCTTTCCTTAGCATGAAGGTTAGAGGCTTGACTAAATTACCAAAATCAAGAATAAACCTCCTTATAAATTTATTTTTCCAAAGAAACTTTGCAAACCTTTCTTATGTTTGGGCAAAGTCAATTCCAAGATTGCACTCACCCTTTCAGGATCTATGGATAGGCCTTCCTTTGAGACAATATGTCATAAAATTTTACCTTCATGGATATAAAACACACACTTCTTTGGGTTAAGAGAGATTATAAACTCTCTACATCTCTCAAAAATCTATCTAAGGTGATTCAAGTGATCCTTTGCATCTTTAGAGAAAACCGTGATATCATCAAGATACACCAACACTACATCATTTATTAGACCTTGAAAATCCATATCCATTGCACTTTGAAATATTTCACCATCATTAGACAAACCAAAAGTCATTTTACTATAATCATATGTACCCAATTTAGTAGTAAAGGTTGTCAAATATTGGTAACTTTCTTTTATCAAAATCTGATTATACCCTGAGTATCCATCAAGAAGTGAGAACCCACTACTTGCCATAACTTGCAAAATATACTTCATGGAAGGAAGAGGATAACGGTTCTTCAAATAAAATCTGTTCAACTCACTAAATTCAACACATAAATTGATTTCCCCATTCTTATTCCTTATCGAGACTATGTTTTCTAACCAAGATCAATGCCTAATAGGAAAAATGATCTTAGATTCAATCAACTTTGTAAGCTCCTTTCTCATGAGAGGCTCAATATTAGAATTAATTGGCCTTTGCCTTTGCTTGATAGGATTAGCATTCTCATCTATCTATATGGTATGTTGAGCTAAGTTTTGATCAAAGACCTTTAAATCACTATATTCCCATGCAAAGACAACAAAAAATTCTTTGTATAACTCAATGAAAGCACATCTTTCTTCTCTCGTACGTACCTTCCCAAGAGAAAGAAACTTATATTTGAAGATTTGCACTTTCTCATAGTTTTATTTATTAGTAGACATTATTACCTTTTCCTTCTTCAATTGATCATCATCATTTAAGATACTCTCAAGTGTGACTAAGCCTTTATGGAGCTTGTTTGTCTTCAATTGTACAATCTACCCTCCATATTGTTATTGTAGTTTGGACTAATTCTTTAAGGAAAACTCAAATTCCTCTTGTATCAAACACTTGTCAATTAGTGACATTATTAAGTATAGAGGGCCTTAAAATCACCTTGAGATGAGGTTGGTTCTTTTCTTCTCTTATCCCCTTTGGAACATCAAACTAAGCTCCAATTGCTGCTAACCTATCAACATGTTTGTTGTCTTCTCTTGGGATTGATTTTATTTTGAAGGCTTATAAATCCTCCATAATATCCCACACTCTATGCTTATAAGACTTAATCAAAGAGTTCTTATTCAAATTTTGACCTCTCACTTGATTCGTAACCAACTCACTATCACCATAAACTTGTAAGTCTTTTACACCTCTCTTTATATCCCACTCAATTCCATGAATGAGGGCCTCATATCTTACATAATACAATTACAATTTAAGTGAAATATGAAATCAGATTAATACCTTTTCTTGGATGGAGAAACTAACATTGCTCCACCACCTGATCCAACCTTGCTTCTTGATCCATCAAAGAATAGTTTCCATAAACCATCCATGTATTCATTTGGCTTCATCAAATTTGGAATAAAAGAGTCCTCCTTATGAATTAAATACACTCAAATACTATCTTTCTCTATGAATTTTTAAGGATCATGTTCATAGTGCTCAACTTTGCATTCATCTAAATACAAATCAGAAACTCTTTCAAGAAAAGAAGTTGGGGATTGATCCATGTGAAGTTCCTCCTCATCAAAAATAGCATAATTAACATTTTTAACTTTAGGAATATAGGGATCTAAATTATTTTTATGAATAGGATCTAATTAAATCTTCACCTTAGTACCATACTTTTTCCTAAAAACCATATAAGACCAATTGGCTACCAACTACCCACCTATCTTGGTTGTAAACTCTCTTGACAAACAAAGAGCAAGGTATGGGGGTAAATTTGTAACAACCACATCATGAGGGATGAAAAAATTAGGAAAATAATGTAAAATCAAATTCAAATCCTTGATTACTCCCAAGGTATTTATAGGTGACCCATCCAATTGTATAACTCCTTTAGCCATTGGTTCATACTTGAGGCCTAGTTTATCCACTATTGACTTGGGTATAACTAAAGCACTAGCCACACAATATATGATAAAATTTTGAAATAATTAATCACCAATGATCAAATATAGATATAAAGGATGATTCTTATCAGTTTCATTCACTTGTCCATCAATGGGCTAAGTTCTATTCACCAAAATAACATTTTAAATCCTAGTTGATCCAACTTGTTTGCCTAGTCCAAGCAACTATTTTTGGAATATAGCCTTTTATCCTAATATTTTAAATGAATCCCATAATTAAATATTCATATGTAACTTCTTCACCTGATCCACAACATTGATATAAGGATTGCTCATCTTAAAATGCTCTTTAAAATCACTAGTAGCTTATGAAGATGGACGTGTAAGCGCTAGTTTTGAACTTTGAAATTTATAATTCTCCTACACCTTAGGAGATAAGTTATACCCACATACTATTGGAGGTGATTTATGAGTCAAAATAGGTCCTTGATTTTCCCCTTGTGTCTCTTCAATGGCCCTTTTCTTAGATATAGTGTTAGAGGATACACTAGCATTTATATTACTTGAATTTCCCAAATTATTGATGACACAAAATTCTCCCTCGAAATGATTTATAAGAGTGGAATAATATTTTGTCTATCAATTTTCCATCCCATTTTTCATTGGCACTTCAAAAGTGGAAACTTGAGGTGCTTGAATACCTTGCATTGTCATGGCTTGATTAGGCATTTCATTGGCATATGCAACTTGGTCTTGATTTTGGTCATAAGAAGGATAGCATGGTTGTTCCTAAAAAAAGATGTTTTTGAGTGGGAACAAGAGCTTAAGAAGATGATGGGGGATTAGGATTGTAACTTTGGTAAGGTCTAGTTTGAGTGATTTGACCTTGTCCTTGAGCATTACCTTGAAAAGGAGGCATATTTGCTTGCCCAAACTAATTTTAGGATTGGTAAGGACTGTAACTTTGAGATATTTACCTTTTAAGATAAACTAATTCATTATTAACACTTTGAAGAAAACCCTTGACTTCGTGAATCTCATTGGTAGGGGCAAGGGCAGACTTTTCTTGACTATTAGGAAAAGGAGCCAAGGTAGGTAATGCAACTTGACTAGGAGGCTAAAAATCAGGGAACAATGGCATTGGTGGTCTAAGAGAAATATTCCTTGATTAAACAAGACAATTCTTAGCATTAATGGCTATCTCATAGGTATCAATTAGTGTACTCCCACGTATGGATTGGATCATCATTGCTATATCACTATTTCATGCTTTTAGGTAGTACAAAAAGGCATAATTTGGAGTAGGTCTCATAAGGTTTGGGATCCTATCCCATCTTTCTTGAAATTTAGAGTTAAAGTATTGCATAAACTCTTTAGGATCCCTCTTGACAGTAGTTAATTTCTCATCTAGTGACAAATAATCACTCTTCTCTTCAAACCTCTTAGACAATAGATTTCCTAGTTCATCCCATGAAGCAATGGAATTTTTTTGTAGAGTTCCATACCAATCTAAAGCTTTCCCTTTGAAAGATAATGTTAAAAACCTGATGGCTACATTATCTTGAGTGATATTATAGATGTTACAAAAGTTTTCCATGTTCCTAATATGTTCAATGGGAGTGATAGGACCTTTTTCACTAAAATATGGAACACTCTAGGAATTTGGTCATATTGGGCAAGATTCAAAGGAGATGATCTGGTAAATGCTCTAAAAGGAAGGTTTATAGCCATGTTGGAATGTAGAATATGTGTATTATGTGTTTATCTAAGTATAAAATTACTCTTATTAAACACCAACTCCCTTGAATAAGAATGAGTATTCATAAATCTAAACCTTTTGACAAAATACAAAGGCAATTGCAAAAACTCAAAAGGTATACATTTAACATTAGATCTAGTAGTCACCTTTAAAATGGAAATTAAGGACTGATAAGCAACCAAAGATTTGAAAACTTAGTGGAGTCACTAGGTACTGAATGTATATGTTCTTATGACTACCAATATGTCAAGACCAACACCAATCTTGAGCAATCTTTTAGGACTCAGAGTCACATCAAGCATGCCAAAAAAAAATTATCTTGGATTTTCACCCCTTGAGGATATGTCTCAACTCTCTTCATCTAAGTTGCATAATGGAAACATCTCACTTGTTGTGGATAATCAATTTGGTGAGATGAATCTCTAGAAGGGCTAGTTTCCTTGATGAAGTCTTTGAAACACTCTTTCACTTATCAACTTTGAATGAAATAGGTTAAGAAGACAAACTTAGAAAGATAAAATTTGATGCAAAAATATTTAATTTCCTCTTACTGACTGAACTTATACTACTTAGAGAAAATCACAGCTTCTTTCACACAAAACTCACAACTCAAGACAAATTGCTACATCAATGTTTCATATGCTAGGTTCAAGAGGTATATTGATGTTTAGGAGGGATGATGATTGATCCTTTAGAAAATATAATCATAGAAAACTTATAAAACACTTATACACTAAAATAGAATACTAATAAAAACCTATAATAATTACTCTTCTGCACCTTTAGTGAACAATCAAGGATAACACGCTAGAAAATATCATCTTCTACTAGACAAGATAGACAAGATTGAAATAAAACTCAATTGTATAGAATGTAAGTAATCAAATTCACTTTTTTATTGATTCAATAGTTATTACAATACAAAATTGGCTGGAATTTCACCATTAACCAATAGAGGTTGCACAAAAGATCCAAAAGAGTCACTATTTATACCATTTGGGAGAGGGACATGAAAAGGGAAGTCCAAATGTCACTTGGACACCTTTAAATCTGATAAAAGAGGTAAAATATGCATGAAAAAGAGGTATGAAATGAACTATGTAATTTTAGGAAGTAAAAGTGTCCATACAAGTCATGAAACTTATGAAAAATGGCATAAAACTCTTTGTATTGGCTCAAAAAACTACCTTCATCATCCACATCTATTTGAACATCCCAAAACTTACTAGGGATAGGTCTAATGATTTTAATGATAGGTAATTATTTTAAACATGCTTCTCCATGCATTTTTTGTAGTCCTAGTCATCTACAAGCTTCTGGAAATGAGCCATCACCATCTACAGTCTAAAAAAACTCCTCTTTTAGTCACCCCTCACACTTGGCCTCAAAATTGGCTTCAATTTTACATTAAAATAAATGGGATGGAATTTATGACACCTATAAATACCCCCCATGGCCTTAGAAGTATTAGGTGCACCTTAAAAGGACATCCATTTAAAGCTTTCACACTTCTCACCATCATGTTCACTATACTAGTTTTGATTAGCTGAGATAAGAGATATTATTTAAACACTTATAATATTTTACAAATAATTATATGGCCATAGTGAGTTATTAAAAGTTCTTATATTCCCCCTAAACTTTATTGCATTCCTTGGATGTCCCTATAACCTGCACAATATACAAAATAGTCAAAGAAATTCATTATATACTATGTACGTACAGGTAGGGTAGCATAAAAATTGATGAGGAGAATACCTATATAGTCCTATAAAACCTATAATTACTTTCATGTCCATTTTCCATCCCATCTAGATGTATCTCTAAACTTCTTTTCCTAATCAGGTCTTTTCAAGAGTTTAGTAAGGGTTTTAGACATTTTTATTCCTTAATCTTTGTTCATAGAGCCCTGACATTGGAACTACCAAAAAAATACATAAACATGATGTTAATGTACCCTAATAACCTCTCCAAAATTCTTTTTACTCCATGTATGTCCTCAAAAAAGATATAAGCATTTGAAAATACCCTATCAAGCTTGTTTCCACCTTTCCTGCATGCTTGGACTATCTCTGAGCTAAAGATAAATTTCCTATAGGTTTATTTGCATAAAAAAAGCTCAAATATGTCTAAATAAATATCATAAACATGATCCAACTAGCTATAATACTCACCAAGAACTAGAAGTGAAGTTGGACCCCCAATTGGCTCTAGGTCACTTCAAGGCCTAATAAGCTTAGCATGCACCCTGCTAGTCTTGGATATTTGGATTGATCTCTCATGGTTGGGCTGGTGACTCATGATTTTTCACGCCTAATTAAATATTAAAAATTCATCACATAATCTCCCAAAAACTCATTTTCATCTCTTTATTTCATTCACCAATTAGGCTTAATTGAAGCTTGTCTAGTTTGACTATGTGCAAGAGTGTTTTGGTCATTTTGAGAGGTCTGATCCATAATTTTTTCTTAATATCACATATTTACCTGTAATACACCTCAAAATATTATTCTTTATGTTCCCCAATCTTCCTATCAAGTTTCTCACCCTCCTTGGCTTCATTTGCTTGTTTTGCAAAACCTTGATTTTTCTTGATTGGCTGACCTCTGAGATAAAATAGTGAGGTATTTCCCTCTTCCCCAAGGAAAAATGAATATTTTAAGAGTTTTATTATGTCATAATTAAAAATTTTACCATATGGTTTATCTATATTCATCCTATTAGGCACCTAACCAACTCCATTTGTCCAAAAAAGGCCTCTAAAAGGATTGTTTTCCTATATTTTTTGCTTTCACCTAAGAATGACCCCACAAGGCATAAAAACAATGTTCTTAGATTATATAAACATGTCTTCAACCTCAAATTAATGCTTAGGAATCTTGGAATTCATTCAAAAACACTCTTCTCTCTTATATTCTCCATCTTTACCCATTGACTAACATGGGTCTCCTAGTGCAACTATACGAACTGCTACCTTTGGCTAGTAGGAAGAGTAGGTGTTTAACTTGAAAAGAGTCATAAAGTATTTTAAAACACATTATTTATAAATCATGAACCATTTCAAGTTTTTTTCAACCTTCTCTCTCTCCCTAAGCAAATTCACCTCTTACCTTTATCATGACTACACACTCAATTGTAGGTGCATACAGGGCCTTAAGAGGTCTATGTAGGCTTGATTCACATTTCCAAGAGTTTACAAAGGTCATAATGGATAAAATTAATGTTTCCATAAGCTATTTAATCATGTTAACTCCACTTACACCCTTAATATGTACTTTTAGTTCACAAACTAAGTTCTCCCTATCATGACTGTGAACCCCTGCCTTTTGACTCCTATAGGTGCATATTAGCTTTTATTTAACTTGGTCATGGTGTTTAAACAACTTACATGAATTTTTATATTCACCTAGTACTTTATCATACTTAAATTCACCTTGGATGGGCTAAAATACCATCAAAACACCTATGTCATCCCACTATCTATTTGTTTTGTTGTAGGTGCATATTTCCCTATAGAGGGACACCTATAGGTGTCCATGGACTTGAAAACTATGAATTCACATCCTAATAGTTAATATCATGATATTTTTACATAATTATATCAATATAACCATTATATCCAACATTAGAGTGTGTTTTTTCTACTCTTGGGATAATAACTATCATCCAAACCTCAAACTTGTAGATAAGAATGCAGGGTTTCAATGTTTTTGTAAGCAACTTTGAGGCTACAAAATTCTATCTTTTCCTCACTTTCTAACCTTCTTCTTTGGCATGGATCCTCTTTATGCTAGGTTATATAAGGTTCACCTAGATATATTATCTATAACTCTTGGAAAACATGTTATAAGATATTCACAAAACCTCGTAGACCTCTATTTTCACATATTTGGGAAACCTTCCCTGGACTCAATCCTTGCCTCCAGATTGTTTACCTTTCTATTTATCTATTTTTTGTCTCAAATAAGTCTTTTTTTGGATTTATCATCTGTTAGTGTTTTGAAAAGGACCTTAACCTACTATAAAATACCTATTTAAAAACCTTCATAGTTCTGTGGTACCACCTATAGGTGTACATTAGCATACACAAGCAATAAGAATAAAATTTTGGGTAAGATTTATGAATGAATAGGTTTATAAACACTTTAATTCCTTTAAAAAGTATTCCAATTTCACCCTTATCAATCCTAATATATTGAAACACATATCAAGCTTTCCACCTCTCAGCATGACATCATCAATGAAGGCTATTGTATGTGTGTATGGGTTGAATGTGGATAGTGAACATGAAATGGAGAAAAAGTGTAGATGAAAAGCCTCATGGACAACTCAAACTCATTTCCAATCCATAAAATACATTATTTCCATAAACAATCTTTTAATATAATTTTCAAAACATCCATTCCAATGTGAAAACTCTTGAAAACATCTGGAACAGAGTAGGCAGGGTATCTAATGATTGATTTAGTATGATGAATGAGCTTGTAACCAGTTTTTTACTTCCCCAAACATCCAAATTAAATATCATAATCTATTAATTACTTGTATAATTTATATACCCTAAGTACAACTCCATAAACCAACTAAATAAGCTCTATACATGTGTGCTTCAACATGAAGTTGAGCAAAGAGTTGACGGAGATGAATGGTAAGACTAAAAGTTTCACAAAGCATGATATGATGAAACCAAAAATGGGGAGAGATGATCATATGGCCTTGTGACCTATGTAACACTATCTTTTATTTACATGAAACCTCTATAGAAGATCAACATTCTGGAACAAGGAAGAATTGACTGAAACTTTATAATGGTGATACCTTCCTACAGCATGCGACAAATTACTCATCAAAACATAATTAAACATGAAAATAAGCATGAATATATTTTTATAATATATCCAACATACTTTGGAGTCAACATCACCAACTGGTTTATATGGATTTGTCCAAAATGGAGTAAAACCTATAAGGTGTAGGAAATAATGAGCAAAAAACCATAGTCACCTTGTAAAGGATGGTTCATAAATCATGGTTAACCAATAATTAAAATATTTTTATGTAAATTAATGTATCTAATTTTAATACCACCTCCAAAAATCATTTGACTTGAAACCTCTTCAGTTGTCCATACTAAGCACAAACCTACTGGTCACTTTTGTATGTTTAGAAAGGTAAAGAAGGAGCAAAATGATTTTGGCTTAAAATGTCACTTCCAGATCACGTCAAGAATTTATATTAGTTTTATTAAGATTAAAATGCATTAAATTACCTTCTCCAATGTGTCACCTTCCCTCATGGGTTGTGCAACTACCAAACTCCCCTTTTTCAGTTGATTACTTTCTATTCAGTTAGATAACCTGAAATATTTTGATTAAACTGACATTATTGATAGGTAATAAAACCTATTGGATGTTTTAAAGGAAAATATGACACTTTTTCACCTTTTAAACCATGCCACTTACATTTATGACCCCTAAAATCTCATTAAATGACCCAAAATGACAAATAAACCTATTAGACCATGACTAAGGCTAAGGCTAAAAAGGCATTAAATAACATCAAATGAACTGTAAAATACCCTATGATAAAGTATTAGACTCCTATATCATATAAAAAACCAATTTTTTTACCTATAGGTGTCCAAATTTGACCTAAAGTCAAATTTAGTCAATAGTAACAATGAGAAATCTCACTCGGTAGATAATATTGTATAATAAGATTATAAATATGAAAATGATGATGTTTTATTATTCCTTGATCATTAGTGCCTTAACACATCATATTTTATTCTTATAATCCTTACGTATCTTTAAATGATTATTTTGACTAACTTGAATATCATGATACTATTGGTTTTAAAATTACTTAACTAATCTCTTATGCTTGAAATTTAGCGTTATGTACTTATCTATCTTTATTTCTTGACTCTTAGTAAAGTATGATTGTTTCTTTTAATTGATTTTTTATGTTTGTGGGTGGCCTTTTCCCCCTCTCTATAATTTAAATCTAAATCTAAATCTCTATATGGAGTGGGGTGCCAAAAAAATCTATATTGTGCCACCCTATCCATTATAGAATAGAATAGAATAGATTGAGTATAAATAGGGGTGGTTATCCCTATCAGTAGATAACATAGCCTAGATAAATTCCCTTGAACCCATATCATATACTTATATATATATGGGATTCCTATCTAATCTATAGGCCCCTATTATATATATATATATATATATCTATCACTCACCCCTCGTCTAAAACAAGTCCCCCCCCCATTCATTGGGGGGAGTCCCTCAACCTCATTATCCTCAACTATATATATCTAGATAGGGTTACCATATCTAGATATAGGTTCTGATAGTTGAATCAAGAATTGAGAATTGGACCAGGTTCAAGTTCTATAATTAGGAAGGTTCAGGTTCAAGTTTGGACATGATATGAGTTGAGTGATTGGCTATATCTATAGATAGGGGCCCAGAATAGATATAATGTTCACATCAAGAATTATTATAGTAGTTCATCGATTCATAAAAACTCCATATATTATATTACATATGTGATATGATTGATTTAAATCCCACTCATATCAATAATTAGATCATAGATAGGAGTTCCAACTAGATGGACTCATTTTATTCTAGACATTTAGGGTCTTGTTTTTTCATGTTTTCCATTTTTAACAGTTGGTTGGAGTCCCTATTCCTCTTATATAGAATTATATGATTTTTATTTATATTTTACTATTTTTTAAGGTTCACTCTTATTCTTTATTTCAATTTTTTCTTATGTTTCACTTTCTCACTTTCATTAATTTTCATACTAACATGTCTTGTCTAGTTGTCATTATTTTTTTAGCCTTGTTCTTCAGTTGTCGTCACTTAGTTTAAAATTTTTATTACAATTGTTCTTTTATTTTTATTATTTTTTTTTGGTAAATATTTTATATTTATTTAGCCTCCTAATTTTAAATGGTTTTTCCCATCCTAAAATTCCATAATAACTTCTAAATGATGATGTTACATTTTTTCTAGCAACGTACCTATAATCAGATTAACTATGATAGAAGTTTTAGGTGACTAGGGATCCCCACTTGTTTATTTTTCCTTAAATGTGTATGATTTTATATCATTTATTTTTTCTAATTTATCTTATTTAATGTAGGTGTTTGTCATAATTTTATCATAAGATATAATGATTGTTATATGACTTCTAAAATTTCTTTTCATTTATCTTGAATATGTAGTAATTACAAAATATTGGTGCATTATGGCTTTGTTAGGATACACAATTCATGTTCATATCATGTGCCTATAGATAGAAGCATTATTTCACTTATTATAATATATGATACTGATGATATTGTTGTGGTAGATGCAGGGCTTACTTGTCACTAGGTTACAAGTTCATGATTGTGTCTTCACATTAGGATAGGAACATGTCCCATGTTCACTCAAAGGAAACACTTGGGGAAATATGAGGCATATTATTGCTTTAATTCATATTCTTCTTCCATTAATTATTTTTATGTTATTATTCTTTCACCTAATATAGTACTTTATATTTTTTATGCCTTCTATGTGGCTTATTATACCTTATTCATTTGATATGTTTTCAAGTGCCAAGTGTGTTCTCATGTGCTTGGTGTGTTTTCATGTGTCTAGCATGTCTTCCACTTCATGATGTGTTTAATATTTAAAATTATTCATATGTTTTGTATAAATCATATATATTTATGCTTTATATCTATCTAATATGTTTTTTATGCCTTCATAGTGTCTATTGTACTTCTTGTACTTGTAAGCATTCTCACTTATCTTTCTAATGTGATTATTGTGCCTGCATAGTGCTTATTATGGTTTATGTACTCCTGACCTTTTAGATCTACCAATATGTAATAAAAAAATTATATTAAGCATTCTATAACAAATTGTCTTCATGTGTGATATCAAATGCTCACTATGTGCATAAAACTAGAAAACTTGTCTCCTTCATTTTGAAAACCTATATCCACTTTTACCACTAGGTTAACCTATTTAAATGGGGAAGATTGATGGGTTGAACTAATCTCAACCAATCCCCAATGAATAGATGAGAATATCCCTTAGAGTTTCACTTGGTTTATTTTTAGTCTTATGCAAATTATTTGAAAAAAATAGTTATAGATGTATTATGGTTTTAAAACCATACTTGAGATGAAATATTGAGGCACAAAATTATTTAATGGAGAGGAAAAATTGTAATTAACACTTGCATACCTAGGATTTTTGAGATCGATGATTTTATCCTCAAGTGATGTAACCTTTAGACACATTTTATTTTAGAACACTTCTATATGCTCCCTCATTGAGACCATCGAATCTAGAATAGCCCCATTAGACACATTATTTCTCAAAAGTTAGAAATATGTAACTTTACAAGAACAAATATTAGGCCTCTAAAATTAGATATGCATATGAATTCCATCAAGAGGATGCATGCTACCTCTAGGTATTGTGATCGCATGAACCTATTATGATGGATGGTAGTTATCAAAAATTTGAGGAGGCATGAAATAATTCAAATATGCATATACATTGGATTCAAAATTCATACAAGATGTATTACCAAGAAGATTCAAGAATTCCTCATTAGTAATTTTAGTTTTAATATTATTATACATAGATTTTACCCATTTGATTAGATGGTTATTAAATATATTATGTGTTTTAGTCCAACAACATGTAATTTAATAATCACTACTTGAATTAGAAAATATACACTATGAATATCGATTATAATGATTACATAATGCCCAAAATAAAGAACTGACCACCCCAATAAAAATATGATGAATTTTTGGAAATGAAGAATGGTTTTTCACATAAATAGTAGATTAAAAAATTAAAAAATATTTTGAAAATAGATACACCCTTTGCCCTATAGGCCATAGTTAATAAAAATATTAAAACCCTATTTTTAAAAAAATGTATATATTTTTTGCAGAATAAAATAGATTTTTGATCCAAGTAATACGACTAACAAAAAATATGATCATTTCAAAAATACATTTATTTTGAATTTATATAAGCCAAACAAGTAGGATAACAAGTCACAAGCCTAGGAAATGAATCCATAATATTAAAATAATCATGAAACGCTAGGGAAAAAAGATAAAGTTTAGATATTCCTATTTGATGAGAGGAATTCAAAAATCATGTCTAAAACCCTAACACAAAAATTTTAAATACCTTAAGGGTAACATAGGGTTTTGATGTGGTCAATATAAAGAATGGGTTCTCCAATATTTTTTATCTTAATTTGGATTAATGAGCCTAAACAAACATAAAACATTTAAATTATTCATATTATACAATGTATAACAATAACACACAAATATAAATTCTACAATAGAGTATGATTTAACTATTATAATTTACTAGTCATGGAAAGTATTAGAAAGGTTAAGATACTTAGATTTCTTCAATCTATGAAAGACTAAGATTGTGTGAAAGTGACAAAAAGGGCTTGAAATAGACCATATCAAGAAACTAAGTATCTATGTTTACCTAGATGAGTCCATTAGGATCTAGATGCCTACGTCAAAATGAATGTTTTTTCCTTCTTTCAGATTCATCCCTATAAATTAGGCCTTAATGTTTTAGCAAAGGTAGTTGTGCATACTTTTAAACTATCATGTTGTGTGATATCAAATTCTCATTATGTGTGCAAATCTAGAAACTTGTCTCCGTCACTTTGAAGTCCTAGTTTAACTTGTGATAATAGGTTTATCTATAAAAATGGTGAAGAGTGATGGGTTGGGATAACCTCAACCAATTCTTAGTGAATTTTTAATTGATGCTCCTATGTATCCAGTACTTCAATTAGGGAAATTAAACCATCAATAGTTATTCCATTTAAGTGTATGTGTGCAATCATGATCCTCTGATATATATATGTAGCCTATAATCTAGCATTAAACACTTGAAAAGGGAAAACTTAACTTGACTTAACTATTTAAAACCATCTAATGGATTATTCCTTTAGATTCAATTATATTTTTGAAAGTTTAGGGTAATCCTCAATTTATGGATGTTTATATATGTCTTTTTTATAACTGTTAGACAACTACTAATATGGAAAGGGGATTAGACATATTGTTTATAAATAGAGGACTCTTTCAACAAATCCTAATTATACCAGCATGAAAAACACATTGACCAACCCATAAAGATGATTTGAATTGGGAAAATAAGGGTTGTTTGGCATGTGGATGAGTGCGATAAAGGTGGATGGTTTTGAAAATTCCAATTCATCTAAGTATTATTGAATGTGTCTATAAAGACAAGAAAAATTATTTAGTGATCATGATATAATCTAAGTATGATAGTAAGTAGGTTAGACATAGACTAGGTAATTCATATAGGTGACTGATAGAAAATTAAGAAGGTTTGGCCCATATAAGGTGAGAAGATAGGAGAGAATAGTGTGTAAGATCCATATGTGTACCTACAAATCATATGAGGTAAATATATTTCAAGACTAACATTTTTGAGTGTCTAATATTATATTTTAGTATTTACAAATTCCCCCCTTGTATTCTAGTACTAAAAATAAAATAATACTAAGGTAAATATGCACCTTAGTGTATAAACACATTTTATCAATGGGAGAAGGTTCCCAATGTATACTTTTATCCATGTAAAATTATAATGAAACATGTATCAATCAATATCCATGTAATAAAATATAAAATAAATTTAATCAATGAAACATTTTAAATTTGAATATCAAGGAAGGAATACACATGTAAGTGAGTAAACTACATTGCCCTATGAAGTATTAGAGATGTGATTCCTTATAAAATGTTAGACATTTAGGGTGATCATTTATTAATGGATAATGTCATGAGATGATTATGTCCTAATTCACTTTTCATCATTCAAACCATGGGTTTGGAAAATGAATGCCCCAAAATCTTATGAAGAGGGAGTAGTGTTAAATTGTTGATCAATGCATAATCTCAACTGCATTTCTCATTTAACTAATCTTGGACCTCAATATGAAATGGGGAACCTATATTATAATAATTTTATGTGAATCAACTGCTACATATGGATTTATGGACTCAATGAATTACTTTGTTACCTTTGATACCATTAATGTCACTTTAAAATAGAAAAACAACCTATCATAGTGTTGCATGAACAATGTTCATGCTATATAATCTGACCAACTGTCTAAATATCATACAAAATGTTTTTACCAAAATTATTAAATTAAATAAGTGTTAATCTAATTATGATAACTTATTGATTAAAATCATAATATGTAAGATATATAATAAATACACATAAGTGATTTGGAACTTGTTATTTATACAAAGATGCTAAAAGGGGAAGTAATAAAGATAAATAACTTAATAGGCACTCAGATATGATGGACACAATAAAGACTGTGTGATCAATTATGGGATTTAGGAATAGAGCTAAATTTGGGACAAGGTCACACTATTCATACAAGTCTTGCCTCCATTGTCATTTGTAAGGTGTGTTGCATCTAGTAGAGTTTTTTCCTTCTATGTGAAATTAGTTCATTGCACATTTACCTATAGGTCATTTTTGTGTGATCTGATTCACTTGATTTGTTATGAGATCTATTATTTGCCTTATTCTTCACTTGGAACCCTAGTTAAATAGATAATGAGGAACACATGTAATAAATGGGTAAAATGGGGTTATGGGATGAAGTTTTGCTCGACCTCAACACCCCCCATGTTGAGCACTACCTTCATACTAATACTCTAAGGATGGATTAAACTACATTTATTTCTCCCATTTTATTATGGTGTGTGTGAAATATTGGTGTAATGTTATATGTTGGTACAATCCTTGTGTAATTAAGTGCTTAAACAATGACTTGTGACCATGATGGTGTATTCAAAATTAGTTTAGTGATACTTCAGCTATTTGGAATTATAATTGGGAAGAATACTTGTTATTTCATGTCAATGTACATTTATAATAATTTTTATCTTTGAAATATCGAAGCCTCTTGCCAACTAGTGAACAAATAAATATAAAATGTGTTTTTATAGTGGTTTTATGGGGATTTCCCCAAATGAGACTTGTGAAACATTTAGGATAACCTATTAGGTGAGTTTTAATTTGGTATAATAGCCATTATTTGGTAAGAGTATGAGACCAATTGCTTCAAACACTACTGACTAGTGGGATTGTCATGAAGGATTCACCTTGTCTAAAGAGCAGAGATAGCTAAATTGGAAGTGTGAATTAGTATAATAGTGAGTTTAGGCTATGTGGAGTGAAGAATATTAATATTTAATCTCATAATTTCTTAAGGATAGAGTATCATTCACATAGAGGTAGAGGAATAGTGGTTTGGAAATGTGGAATTGAGAATAAGTTATGTGTGTATAAAGGATGGCCACAAGTACATTGTTTTAGCATTAAATGTTAATTTTAACTACTACATTTTTTCCACTTTTATTCTAGTGATGAAACAAAGTGAAAGAATTAGAGTAAAATAAAAAGAGTTATACCTAAAGTTACTTGTTTTGAGTAGGCTTAGATGTAGACCACATGATGAATTGTGATTCATGAAAACCTAAAATTAAGCATGTATAAATCAGTCCTTAGGAAAGAAATATAAAACTAAAGACAAGAAACTTATAAATCAAATGACAATAAATTAATATACATTATTTTATATGTGAATCATTATGTTTTCTAGTGTAAAACTAGTGACTAAATACAGTGAAACCCTTGGATATTTTATTTTCATTGAGGAACTTAGATTAGACTATGCACACCTCAATCCTCACTGGTAAGTGATTTACTTAAGAAATCGAGGTGGACTTGAATCCATTATTTCAAAACTAGAGGTATTAGAGTAGATTAGAATCCCTATATGAGTTATAATAGATCATTTTGGTGCAAAAATCTAAATAAATCATTGTAGATGGAATAAGATTACTTTTTGGTGCAAAAATTGGTGCAAAATTGGTTTAAAAATAACTTGATCTAAGTTTTGTGTATACAAAATATAGAATTATTGAATTATCATTCCTTCTACAAAAAACAAGTAATAAAGTGATCATGTATTGAACACATGTCTAAATCTAATATCTGAGTATATTTGATTTAGATGATTGAGTAATATCAACTAATTTTGAGTAAACATGTGTAAAATTTTGGAATGCATATCACACATGATTCCCCCAATTATGAGGAAACTCTATGATAACTTGTGTATAAAATTGAAAATTATTTTTGAATTATCACTGAAAACTATTTTACATAATGAATATAACCTTAATAAATTTGGAAACTATATTTTACTTTTGGGATGAAAGTGTGTTGTTTTGAATAGCTATGGCCTTCATCATTGTTCAAATGGTGTGGTATTTTTTTAATATGTTTTATCAAAAAAATTGAGTAGTAGTGTGATCAACTGAGAAAGTACTATTTTTTTGTTGATGTAATGGACTATTTTAGTGTAGTCTCTAATATAATTCATTGATTATGCCCCATTAATTGAGGTGATTTTTTAATCAAAGGCAAAAACTTATCTCAAAAGAATAAATCTATGAAAATGATGTTATATAAAATATTTAAATCTGGAGTAATACTGATAACATTAGAGATTACAGCATCATATTGATAATCTAAGCAAAGTATTAGTATGTGATATATGTATATCTAAGCATATATAGTGTCATGTCTAGGTAGATGTTATAAATTAGGCATGCAGTGAATAAATGATCAATACTAGGTACTTGAAATTGATATATAACTACTCAAGAGGGAGGATGTGCATGATATTGATCAGGACATTATAAAATTGAGATGATGTAATATATATATCATGACATCAAAAATTAAATAATAATATCTAACAAGAGTCATGTCCATAACACATAAACAAATAGCACATGTAAAATCATATAAATCAAGGAATAAGACTGAGGTTTCGCATATAAGGGGAATGTTAAAATGTCACTTACAAATATATAAACACACAATAATTCTTAGAGGCACAAAAAAAGACATGTTCAAATGTCCATAATATATAGCAATGAATGCACACAAAGCATGAAGAAAATAATCAAACATGATAAGCATGCATGAATAATTGAAGTTGATCTATATAAATAATTTTTAACATTAGTATATTTATCAACTTAGGTATCCATTATGATAGCAATGTGTAAGTAAGTGAGAAAATATGGAAATATTTTGTGCAATGCATTGTACTTTAGTAGGAATAAAAATAAGTAGTCATAGAGTGATAACATGAGTAAAAGATGCCTCTAATGAATTTGGTGTGACGTACAAATGTTGTAGAAGTCATGTGACTATTTTAGATCTGATAAATTATAGCCTATTTTTACTAAGATAAGTATGTTATAATTGGATAACACCATAATGAGTTAATATTTAGAATATATCAATTTTGTCTATGTAAATTTTCTAGGTATGAGACAATATCACCACTTTTAACTACATTTTAAAGTGACATACGCATGTTATGACACTAAATCAAGTATACTTGTTAAACATTTTTTATATAAAACTAGATATAGATAAGTATTTCATATATTGAAGCATAAATAAACTGATGTAAATGAAGTACACATATCATGCATAAGTCCTAATTTTTAAAAATTTATTGAGTATTTGATTTTTTTGTATTTTTTAGCATACATAATTGAAAAAGGAACATACTAAATAATGACTCCCAAAAGAGTCTCACAATCAACATATCATGCATCTAACATAAGGAAGATGACCTCTCACGAATGAAAAGTATGCCATTATGAAGTAATTGGTCTCAACACAGAATCTCAAAACTTATATGGCTCTATAACATAAGTGCCACTAACACATGATGATTATTTTTATTATTTTGTGTATGTTTTTTAGTGTTGTGAACTCTAAAACTCTTCATAACCCATTGTGAAGTATAATAATTTTGTGTTGGTGTTCTTTGTGGAACACTCTTAATATCTACCTTGTAATATCAATATAGGACATGCTATAGTAGATAATGGCTCTTTACAATCTATGATAAATCATTTATTAAAGTGGATTTTTTAATGATAGGACTTCTTGTAAAGTTAATCACTCGCTTCTAAATTTTCTAAGTAGATTGAACTCTTACAAGTTGTTCAACTTAAATCTTCTATGTAGAAACAATAACCTTTTGTTATGGGTTGTATTTAAATGGAATGCCATGAACTATGGTAACCTCATTAGTAAAAATGTATTTCAAACATCTACGTATTTTAAAAGTAATTTTATGAAGCTTTTAAATATATGGACATCCTAATAACATATCAAAGACTCTTTCACTAAGTACTACTATAAACTTGGTGGCCACATTTATTGGACCAACTTGGTAATGTGATCTAACTAATAGAACATTGAACATGTCGATTGAATCCCTTTATTATTGTTGTTGTATAAATTATATCCTAATTTATGTATCCAAAATGAGATAAAAGTGTGATAATGTACATATTCACACTAGAACTATTATCAACCATAATACTCTGTATAGGTTGATGATCAATATAAGCTCGAATGAACAAAAATTGCATGTTAAATCATTGTCAACAGTCTCATGATCTATGATTGTAATAATAAATCTATATGTCACTAAAACATGATATTTACCAATGATTCCATTCAAAATATGTTGTGTTTATGTATGAGGATCATAAAAATTTGGTGGATGATGTGCATTATATGTGTAATGCACTTTGGATTTATCTGTTATTTTTTGAGTTGTATTCTTAGGGAAAGGATCACTAAATATCTTCATTATTCCATTCTCACTTTTTTAATATTTTATACATCAATGACATTCTCATCTATTAAATCACATATCTTATGTCTCAAACTAATGCATATGTTGGTAGAATGACCTAGTGCTTTATGAAAAACACAAAAGTATTTTTTATCAAATCCCTTTGGAAGAGGTTTACACACATCAACTTCTTCAATGGGAAGGAGCAATATGAGGTTACATTATAATAAATTTTGTAATACCTTGTAGGGATATTTTATATAAATTTGGTAAACTATCTCCTTAAAAAGGTAATAATAAAATACATAAAGGAGGTTCTAAAACTACATTCACTGTTATATTTTTATCACTCTTAGTTTCACTTGGTCTCACCTTATATGGTTGCTTAAATGGATTCTTTTCATGATAATTGTAAATCAGGTTGGTTTTATACTTTATATTTGTCATTCCAACAACTTAACCTCTCTTTCCTTAACTATGTTGAATAAAACCATTAATTATAGAAACTTCTTAAACATAATATATTCATGTAGAGATGTAATCAAACCCTATTTTAATATGTCTTACAATTCCTTAATTTCCATATGATTCATAATTTTGGATAATGTAGTCTTATACTATAATACTTATTCTGAAATAGGCTCATTAGATTTATGTTTGAGTTGAGAAAACTAAGCATATGAAATATTTTCACTTATATCTATTGAGAAATGTGAAATGAAAAAAACTACTAAAGGATTGAATGCATGAACTGACTGATGTGGTAAATCATAAAACCATCAAAGAGTGTAATCTTTTATGCTTTTTAGAAATAACATGGTCAAAAAACTATTATTAAACACATATTCCAAACATTTTGTGTGAAAAGCTCTCAATTATTGCTCAAAATCACCTTTTTCATCATACAATGCAAGGTTAGGTGTCACAAAACTAGTTGGTAAAGGATGTGTTGAAATATGATGAACCAATTGAGTATTTAATAAAGTTTATGACTCAAGTTCTTGATTATATTTTTAAGCATTTTTTTCCATATTTCACACCTTAGTCTAATAGATAGATCCATCTGCATAACGAATTGTGCATCAAGAATAGATTGTGTGCTAACCCAAGGTAGTGTAAAAAGTACTGAGTAGAGATTGGCATATTGATCTAATTAAACATTTGGGTTTCTCCCATAGTATATGTTGGTAATAAAGTTGTATCAATTGATGTATAAAAAGGTAAGGAACCCATAGCAATGGATGTCTCACATGATTGATCCATACTTACAGTTTTTATTTAAAAAACTTCTTGCAAAATCACATGATAATCTTGAGATTGTTCACAAATTATTTCAAGAAATTTTTTAATAATTTTCACTTTATTACTCTTTGGTTTTTCATCACCTATATATGTGAATACATCTTGATTCTCATCTTGAGAGTCAATGTTATCTTTTTTATATTTTTCATGCCCTTATGTATTGTCATACATTATACATATTTAGTTGGTTCATTACTATATGAAGGTTAATATAACCTTATTCTTATCCATATTATGTGCCTTATCAAAATAAATATGAATATGCTTAACTTGAGTACCACTTAGTCTATCACTTATTCTAAGAGAGGTAAGAACAACTTTCCTAGATTGCATAAAATATGAAATAGAAACTTAGAATATTGTTGTTAAAAAAGAATTTACCAAATATAAAAACACTAATAAAATAATTCAAAAAAATAAAAATAAGGAAATACACTCTAGAAACATGGATGGTTAGGGTTTGAAATATTCAATTGATAGTCGGGTTCACTAATACGTTTTATCAAAATTAGTGAATTAAAAAAGTGTTAATATAATCATGACAAAATTTTGAGTAAAATTAGAATGTGTAATATATAAAATAAATACACATAATTTATTTGGAGCTTTATATTTAAAAAAATTATAAAGGGATAAGTACTAAATATAAATAAATTTTGAATAGAGCTTCATTTGAATTTAGGACAAGGTTGTGTTATTCAAACAAGGTCAGCTTGCATTGTCATTTTTAGGGTGCACCAACATCTGGTAGAGTTTTTCCCCTCTATATGAACTTAGATTAATGTGCCTTCACTTATAGATCATGTATGTGTGATCATATTTTCATAATTCATTATGGGAGTCATTGTTTGTCTCCCTCTTCACTTAGAACCCTCTCTTAATAGACATTGAGGAGCAAATGTAATAAATGGGGGGAAATGGGTTAGGTATAAGGTTGTGTTTGACCTCAACACCCCCTATCTTGAGCATTGCCTACATACCAATAGTCCAAAGAGGGATCAAACTCCATGTAGTTCTCTCATATTATGGTGGTGTGTGTGAAATATTTGTGTAATGTTATATATGTTAGTATAATATTAGTGTAATTAAGTAATCGAACAATGACTTGTGATCTTATTAGTGTATTTATTTTTATTTCAAGTATATTTGAGATATTTGGACTCAAAATTATAATAATAAGTGTTTTTCTCTCAATTTGTAGTTATAATAATTATGAAATTTATAATATGGAAGCCTCTTGCCAACTAATGAAAAAATGAATAGAAAATATGTGTATATAGTGTTATTTTTTAGATTTACTTGAATGGGACTTCTAAAACATATGGGATGACCTATTAGGTGACTTTTAATTTGTACAATTAGTCATTATTTAGTATGATGATGATATCAGTGACTTCAGACACTACTAACGAGAAGGATTATCCTAAAGAAATGACCTTGCTTAAATAATGGAGATAGCTAAACTAGAATTGTGAATAAATTTCATGGTGACTTTAGGATGCTTTAAATTACTAATAGGAATGTGAAATATCATAATTTACTAATGATATAGGGTTATCTTCATATAGGTAGTGAATTGGAATTATGGAATTGAGCATAAGCTAAGTGTGCATAGAGGATGGCCACAATTACATTGTTTTATCATTAACTATTAATTTTAGTGACTAAAAATGTCATAAAATTATATTACACTTTATCTCAAACCTTAATGTATCTAAAAATTTGTCACTTGTTTTTCTGTTAAATGTCTATAAAAATGTCTACATATGCCTTAAAATATGTCTCAGCTTGTAAATATATGTCATATAATTTTAACCAAACTGATAATTTGAACCAATATAAACTCTCTATTTCATGTAATTTGTCTCAAAATTTAATTATGTGTATGGAGGTTTGAATCTCATGACAAGCCCACTATATGCCCCACTTTTGAGGTAAAGAACGTAGATTGAGATATTACTCATCTCAAAATAAAAGAGTTAACAACATCGTGTTATTTATAAATATGTAATCATTTAAAAGAATGTGCAAACATGTAGATAATATATCATCATAGTATGAATATATAATTAGTGTAAAAACACATTTAGAGTAAATAATACAACCTGTCATGTCAAGATAGATATATCAAATTAGACACATAGTAGTATTCATCACATATATAAGGAATTAAATTAACTGATGCATGAAGGTGCATGATATGGATCATGACACTATATATGACAAGGAATATGTTTGATATGGATCATTCTATCACAAAATTAGTAAATAATCATAGATATATTCACTCATAAGCACACAATATCATGGCCATAATGTACACAATAAATTGCATACAATAGCACTTAATGGCAAACAAGGAAATAGCCACACACAATAGACAATCAAATGTCACCCAAGGTAAGAGTCACACTCAATGGACATTAAAATTTCACATAAGGAAAGATACACACTCAATAGAAAATAAAATATCACAAAACAAGGCAAGCCAAACAAAGAGAATTTCATATAATGAGAAACTCAATCAAGCAAAATTCATAGAAGAAGGCATGGGCCCAAATAAAAACTCATATAATGAATAAATCAATCAATAAAACATCATAAAATAAGGTGAGGCCTTGAATCAAAATTCATGCAATGAAAAATGGAATCAATTAATGTCATACACTAAGGAAAGATCCAAAACAAATCATAATCAATGACTAGTCTATAGGAAAATAAATAGGAATAATTAAGAATAGAACAAGTCAAACGAATCTACACCATTAGTTAATGTCAAAGTCACATAATATAAAAATAACATATCCATGAAATTTATCACTTTAAATAATATAAATAAGAGAAAGACGTGTAATAAATCAATACATCTCAATGTAGACACCTAAATTCCACCACACAGTGTCATAATTAACTTTGCTTAATATCAATACACTAACTCAACCACCACCCTAAATTCAAATTTTATACTAAGGTCAACTAAAATTATTCCCCTCCATATTTATAATAAGTTAATTAATTTAATATTAAATAATTTATCATGCACATAATTATATAAACTAATTAAAATATATAATTTCTAAGTCACCAAACGACTTCCTCATTTCTCTCAACCATGTGTTGATTCACCCAACCATTTCCTTAACTTCCTCAATTGATTGTTAATTTATCATTGAATATTTCAACCAAAATGGTGATTCATCTAACTAACTTGACTCATTCATGATAAACTTTCCACTACCAACTAACTTCCACCTTATTTATCAAACATATGAGGAATTGGTATCTTCCACTTGGATGAGAACTCAAATCTAACCACTCAAATTTAACATAATCAAATAAATATAATTTTTTTCTAGTCATCCATCTTCTCACCTAAAAACCTATAAATTTAAGTGTCATCCTCAAATGTCATCATCCATCATTAAGCTATCAAATTTCTATCAAAAAAATTTTGTGCATCCATTGATAATCAATAAGATTATATCCTTACATTACTGAAATGTCCTTTGTATTAGAGAATGAATTGAGCATCCACATACATATTTGTAATAGTAAATCAAAGTCAATCAAAAGAGAAGGCATTCACTTTTGTTGGTAAGATAAAAGATAATTTTTTTATTGTTTTTTTCTTTTAATTTACTCTATCTAAAGTTTTAGATTAATCTTAGAATAGGAAACTAATTATTTATTTGTTTTCATAGTATAAACTTCTAAATTCTAACTATCACATTATGGAATGCCTAGTGGGACTTTTACCAAATATTTTCCATTTTATATGTTTTTCTTTAAGTTTTTGAATTATTTTTTAATTCTACTAGAGTGTATAACAACTTAATCTTGGTATGGGATTTTATTTCTTGTTTTAGGTGCAGTTTTTATAGGTTTCATATTTTTTTATATTGTTTCTAATTTTTTGTATGGTTTTTGAATAACAGTGGTTTTGTTTTGAATAATTATAGTTTTGTTCTGAATAACAATAGTCTTGTTATGAATATCGATAGATTTTTTATGGATTTCAATAAAATGGTGAATTCATTTCCAGTTGTTTCTATTTGTTTTTTTTTATCATTTATGCTTTATCGTCATTGTCATTCAATTTTCTACTATTTTCTTGTTTCTAGTTTTTCATTTTTCTAATATTTTTTCAAAATAGTGAAAATATGTCACACTTCAACAAATTTGTTATGAACTTCAATGAAACTATTATGAACTTTGGTAAATTTTCTATGAACATCATATAATTTATCATTAACTTTAACGGATTTTTTATTAAATTTGGTGGTTTTGTTATAAACTTCATTGATTTTATTCTATGTTTTAGCAGTGTTTTTAGGTAGTGATTTTTATATTTTTTTTACCTTTTTCATTTCTATGTTTGGCTAATTTATAAAACTGCTTTTTCTTTAGCAATTTTTTTTTAACAGTGAATTTGTTCCAAATTGTTTTATTTTTCTATTTTAGTGTTCATTCCTTATTTTTTAAGCTAACTTTCAGGTTTTTATTTGTTAAAGACATTGCATATAAACTACTAAAAATTTTGTGTAGGGATGCAGGCTAAAGACTTAAGAAAACTAAACCAAAGTGTAAAATTATTTTAATTTTCAATCATTTCTTTCATTTCAAGTTTTTTCTTAAGTTCGTTAATTAATTATTAATTTTCTCTTTTTTGAAAAATAAATGTGTTTGTGTTATAATAGTTTGTGTATATTTTTCCTCATATCATAGTAGTGATGATCTTTGAAAATAAAAAACACTTATAAATTTTAATAGTTTAAGAATTAGATTGAATTATGCTCTTTCTTTGCACTACCTTGGTGGTGATTCTTGTAAATAATAAATACTTTAAGTATTTTTATTTTATTTTTATAGGGGATTTATCAACTATGGATTACATCACCACACAGTGGGCCAAACCTCATGTTCCAACCAAGTATATAAATTGATGATTAGTTGTTTTAATTTCCTAAATGGTTGCATGTTTTAAGCACACTATGACATGAGGGGGTTTCATCTTCCAATACTCATGGTTTCAACAATTACCTCAAAGCCTAATTTTTTTATGGCACTCTACTAAAATCCTATGGATAGAGTGGCCATATATGGACTAGAGGTTTTTATGTAGCCCATTAATCAAATTTTTTTATGGTTTTGGACCTCATCGTATCGAAAGTTATATATAGGACACACCCTAGTTTAATTTTTGAAAATTTTAAGCCTTAATAATTCATTCACCCATTTATCTCATGGTGCATCTAAGAGGATTATATCACCTATGAAATTTACTCTCAACATACCCTTTAAATTGGGTTTAATGGGATATGGGTATGACACTACCTCCATAATCAATGCTCTATAAGATAGGGCCGACATTATTCAACATTCAATCAATACATGATAGCCCACACGTCACTCAAAAAAAATTCCTAGTTTTATCCTTTTCATGTGGTTTGCATGTTATATGTCTAGTTAGAACTTCTTTGTTTTTTTTCTTTTATCTTCTTATGAAAAACCCATAATTGAAAACTTTCTTGTGTGTTGAAAACCAAATTTTGAAAATCAAATTTCTTAGTTTCAAATCAAACCCATTTTTTTTCAAATTAATTAAAATAAATCCAAAATAAATAATCAAAAATAACTTGTTTATCTTGCAAAATAGTTACATTTTTAGTTTGGGTCATTATCAAGTTTGAGTCAAAATCCACTAAATCCAATTTCTATCTTAAATTCAAGCACAATATTGATTCAAACCATCTTGATTTATGGCACCCAAATCTAATGTCAATAGATATTTATTTTCAAACAAGGATGATCTCCTTATACACTTTATATGGCTAGGTGCATGTATTCTTTATGAATTTGATCCAATAACTTAGGCCACCTCATTAATATATAATCCCAAACCATTCAAAGTCAAAATAAACTTACCACTAGTGATTCTATTATCCAAAATAAACTATATCTCCATTTTAATATTATAATCCTAACATCCCCCATGACAACTATGAAACAAAATCAGCTCTAACATCCAAATCCCAAAATCTAACCATCATTGAACAACTCCAATAATTAACCCAAGAGTTGTAAGATATAAAAATATATCTCAACCATCTTACATCAATATATTCATCACTTAATCAATTTAATGACCCATTTAATACACATCCAAAAATCCTAAATATCTTACCAATCTAGCCATTGAGCCATTGCCATCCAAACTGGTCCCTAATCTATAGGAAATCCAACAAACCAACTATGTCCTTCCATCACCACATCAAATACCATCATTTTACAAAGCATAAAATCCATCCACGTCTAAAAATATATAATATACTCCTCTCAAGGAGACTTTAGATGTGATCTTTCATCAACTACTTACTACAAACATGATCATGTATCTATACACCAAGTCTTTGTATAAGATCCAACCAATGTTTACTTGGTATAAAAAGGGTGAATATTATGAGTATCATAGGATTTAGGGTCATTATATTAATATATGATTGAAATTCAATAATTATATTTAATATTTTATTGAGAAAGGGGGCATTGAAGTAGAGCCAAGTTTATTCACATCTGAGAATCATATCTTGGGAATATGACAAAATGCCTTTCATGAATACAATAAATCTCCTCCAATTCTAAATCAAGGACACAACCTACCACTGATATTATACAAACCTCTCTTTGATGCATCCATTTTTTACCACCCATCTTTGATCACCATGGCCTACCACCAATGTTTGATGAACCTATATTTTATTAATAACCCATCTTTGAGGATCCCCTCATTGAAGAACCTATCTTAAACTAAGAGCACATATTTTACCAAGAGTCTATCTTCGCCCAAGAACCCATTTTTTACCAAGATACCATTTTTTTACCAAATACCCATTCTTGACCAATCCTCATCTAACTGACACAACCTACCACCCATTGGCCAATCACCCAACCTACTATTTCAATTTTAATCCCCCATCACCCCATAATATACACCTCAATCAATAGAGGTATTGTAGACAATAAAATCTATAGTACTTTCCACATATCTAACCTCCCTACTTCTCTTAGAAGTAGTAGCAAGCCCACCATAAACAATAAATATACAATAACCTCATGTCATTTTGGTACTAAATCATTTATCAAATATAGCCTTTTCACATATGAAAACATAAATGGTTCTAATAATCCTTACTTATATAATGATAGTTTATCATCCTACTTATAAATCAATAAATATCCTATAGCAAGAAGAATCCTCAAAATCATGAACTACTAAGTATAGGTCGCAGTGTTTATGAGAAAGGAATCGTATAACCCATATATTTTAGTATAAACAATGGATCCTATGGCATTAGCTACAAACCATTTGTAAATCAATGTAAAAATGTTAGTGCTACTTGTATGGTTTCTAAGGAAGCCTCAACCATAATCAAAATAAGATCCATTCATAGTCCCTAAGAAAATCATGTTTCCACCAATCCTTCCTCCCATATTGACATTCATTATCTTATACCCATCGATTAGGATCAATAAAATCATAACATCCATGATTTATCCCATCTTGACATTCAATATCCTGCACCCATCAATTGGGATTGAGAATCTTATCTATAGTTGGATTACTTCCATGATAATAAAATAATCACAGAATTCATGATTGGTATCTAGCCAAAAAAATAAAGCAACATTAGTATATTCCAAGGAACAACATGCATTCCTCAATCAAAATTAATCCTTCAATCCAACAAATCCAAATCTTAAATCATCGTCCCATACTGAAAACCTCCCAAGGCACTATTGGATAATTACAATCAAAATTTCAATCTAAAGATTCACAAAAACATGAGATCACAATCCCATATTGAAAACCTCTTTGAGTTGTTATTAGATAATCCAAATCATAATCACAATAAAAATAAACAAGAAGAGTCCCCTAGTGAAAACCTTTCTAAGGCATCAATGGATGAGAAAATTAATCTACCTCTTGTATCATCATAGTTGCAGATGGATCCCCATCACATATTATAGACACCATTGAAGCAAAATTAAATCCCCAAATCATCTACCTTGTAGTTCCTCTTAGTCTTATAGAACATGGGATTATTGGTCATAATCACCCTTCACATCATAATGCCTAAAATTATCCTCAAAATAATTCCATACCTTTAAATCCTCCATGTTGTCAACACACATCCTTTATCCAACACATTTTTTGATTCACCCTCTTTTGCAACACCTTCTATCATATGGGCTATATGATGATATCCGGATAAATTTAGAAGAATCCAACTTAGAAATCAATGAAGTTACCAAAGACATATCTAGATTACTAACCTTAAATATCACTAAGGATTAGTATCCTGAATCTCAAATACTTCCATAATTGAGATGCCCAAAAAATTTAAAAAAAAATAAATTAAAAAACAAAAAATTAAAAAAATTGAGAGAGAAATAAATTCTTCCACATGTGAAAACCATTTCTATGGCATCTTGAAAAAGTAAAATGATGAAAATCAATTTCTAGCATCATAAGTAAAATAATGAGTTGTCTACAATTACCTTACACTTGGGCCAAACCCATTCTATCTCAACCCTATGCATTCTAAATCATCCCTCCATCCTTACCCATCCTACACCTATCTTAAACCATTGTTACTATTCTTACCCATCCTTATCCATCTAAATGTTCCACCATCCTTACTATCCTTAACTATCCAAACCCATCCCTATCCAATCCTTATAAGACCTAAGGGACACTCATGTAATACTTTTATTTTAACCCTTATTAATTACCTTAATTTAAATATATATAATTGTATCCATGCAATTAAAAAATAATATCATTGTAATGCTCTGAGATCTTAGACCACATCATTATATGTAAATAGAATGGCCTCAATCCCACTATAAAATAATTTAATCCTTACATATTACCATTACTTCCTCATGGATGTAGACTAATATAAAATGGTTTCCATAATACCTTGAATTAATGAGCTCACCTAAAAATTTACAAAGTTCACAACTTAGTATTACATCATGTTTGATGAAAAAGGCATAGGGTTACATCAAACCCATGGTCACTAACTATAGCCACTCATAGTGTTTTATGTGGCATCTATTTAATAATATTATGTAGTGATAAGAGCCCATATATATCTGATAATTTATCTACGTAATAAAATATTAATCCAATACACAAATGAGATGTAGCCACACACATGTTGAAATCACATGATCTTGGGTTTATAGAGAGGTGGGGATTCTTTTTTCAATTCCAATTGATTACACATGCATGTTCATTTATCTAGCCATGTTATTCTCATTAAAGTCTTTAATTCACATCATAGTATATGATAACTTAGAATGACCATGTCACATTGAAACATAATTCATCAACAACATTGAATGATAACATTAGCATTGTATACTTCCAACAGGACCTTTGTATGTCCACATGGCATCTAAACATCAAGTGTTTATCACATATACATGTGACCACTATCAATAATCCACTAGATATGACAATCTAAAAAATCTATAGTTGTGACCCATTAAATCTTAGAAAGGAGACACCATGGGTGTTAAATCTAATGCAACTAGGACAATGTGTCTACCATACCCACACCTCATTCTAAAAATAAATTTTTATTTGATGCAGCCCCCAAAAATAATTTACATCATAGCTATGACCAAAACCTTATGCCTTATCCCCAAATTATAATATCTATATTGACACATGACCCAACTCCCATAAGAGAGTTCTAAACCATCCACATGTTATCATGTATCAAAAACACATAGAAGTCAAGATCTCAATTTAAGTCCTATGGGGAAGTTTGTTAGGTGTTTCCATGGGATGATCGACATGTGACTTAATTATGGATAGGTCTTCCATGATGATCTCTAATCCCATACAAAAAAATAGGTGATTTATGAGCACAAAGCTCAAAATTGACATTGTATTAGAAGAGATAACTTATTCTACTTGTGATCAATGCAAATAACTATAGAAGACATCAATGGTTGTAATCTAACACTTAATATATAAGTTAGGGATTATTTCATATGATGCTAATGTTTCTCCTCAATGTGAATTGAAATAACAAATCCAAAAAAGAGCGATGAGATCCTAAATCCAAAGCAATCATGATAGATGTGATCCTTCACAATCCATATATAATTTTCATGGTAGTGCTATAAGTAATGATATGGTATCATTGATATTACCTGTATTCCATGAGTGTCTCAACTAAAAATTTAAAAATAGGTTGAGGATATGTTACTATTATTACATAGGTTTTGCACTCGTTCTTTGATGTACAATAGCTTGTTGTGCAATAGCTAATGATACAATGGGAAAACCTCCAAGTTGTGGAACTTTGGCATGTTGAGGTTAACCTATAAAGAAGGTTAGCTTCTTTCACTAAATCTGATGCAACTGATAAGATACCAGTTCTATAAAACTTTCTCTCATTTTTAGTGTTCTTTCTCCTAAACTAAATTTTGACTGGGAAAAGGGTTAAGAATGAAATTTTGCAAAACTAAAATGGTGATTACACCAAATATTTTAGTGGGTCTTAATGTTTTCCTGATAAACACAATAGAATAGGAAATAAATCAAATTTTGTTTGAGCACAGACTCATGCAAATGAAAAATCAAAGGTAATATTTGTTATTTTCATAGAAGGGACAAGATTCACTTATTTTCATCAAACAATATTTCAAAATGGTAAAATACCAAAAAAAAAATCTTGTGACTAAAACTAAGAACTTTAATATCCATAAATACTCAAATAACTCCGCATACATAAGGATATCTCAGATAAGAAAGGCAAATCTTTAATTTATTTTCATTCTGAAGGTTATAATTTATAGATAATACATTCAAAATGTAGAAATATATCCCCTAACAGCAAAAAGATAGATTGGGCCATAGGGTTTACCCATATTTATACAAAAATATCCCATAGATGAGATGTAGTTATCAAAACTTCAATGCCCAGTAGTATAAATCATGCAGATTTGGAACTCCATAAAAAAGTGGCATGATTTAATATTTATGACATCCTTAACTGGTAAAATGGCTCACAAAGTATCATGTAAGATCTTGCATGAATGAAACTAGAAGATCTTCATGCAATTCTTCTCTTTCTTCATATATCTAGAGGTAGATCTCCATGCAAATGGATGATGTCCCATAATCGAACTAAACATCTCATTAAAAGATAAATTTGAAAAGTTACTTTTGTGAAACCCTAACTTGTAATTTACAAGTGAGACTTTTCCAACTTACAAGTTACATCACCTTGTCAAAATGGAACTTGAAATTTTAAATACATACCTTTATACTTTTAGCAATCATAACTTATCAAAATAGAAAGTGTAATTTGCAATTTTGCTTTTTAGAACTTTCACCCTGTCAAAAATATAAAGTGTAAAATACATGTGTATCTTTCTCAAAAGAGATATAAAAGATGGTTGAAATTTTTGCAATATACAACTTTTTAATGTCTTTGAAAATGAAATTACAATTCATGTAAATGTTTCAATAGAAGGGAATAATCAATATCTAATATTTCCTCAGCGTTTTTATCTTTCTCAGCCTACAGCTTCTAGAGATATGCATCGAAAGCCCTAAAAACAAATTGTAGTCATTCTTCATCTAGCCCAAAGGAGTAAAGGTTTGAGGCTACACAATCTACTTGAATGTCAAATAATTCCTTTATAAAATTCTTAATTCCCTATATTTTTGTTCTCATCTTATCCAATGCATTCTCATACCTAATAAATCTGTGGATAAAACTAAAGGTGAAGACTATAGTCTTTACAGATTATTTTTCAACCACTTCTTCTAAACTTCCACTACCTGAAAGAGGATATATTCATCATTTGATGGCTAGCATGACATCATACTCATCATTACCTCAATATCATACATGTCAATAACCCTATCATGTGTTATCTTGGCCTTGTGAGCAGATTATATGAGTATCTTTATTCAAAATTGAGATACTCTCTGTAATTCCTTATGCTCAACATCATTCTTCGGTATCTTCTTGGCAATGATTATATCTATATCAATTGAACCCATAACTATCAATTTGGGATAATATAAATTCAAGGTTTGAATTTTTCCTTCATATTTATTGACTTGTTCTCTCAGGATATTCTTTCTCTCTCTAATTATTTCATATTGGTCCATCATTGCAGCAATAATCTTATTTCCCTTAGAAATAATATCCTTTGACCATTCTTTGGCAGCCCTTCCCATATGATCAATCTCTCAAATTGCATCAATTGTTACTTGATCAAGAATTTTATTGACTAGTTATACTGACTGCGGTTATTTTAATGATCCACTAGGCTCTATAAACTGATTCAATACAACAATAAGTTGATCCACTTTATTCTTTAATTCATTCTTGGTAGCCTTATCATGATTTATTCTCTTGAAGAGGGAGTTGATACCAAATTACACATCATGTTTTATCCCCTCTCTTATTGGTCATCCAAGGTGGATCCTTGAAATCTAATAATCTCCCACCATAAGATTTTCCTTTGATTTATCCATTGGGGGTACTACAATATCAACAAATCTCTCTCCTTTATCATCATTGAGAATTCTAGAGAAGGTCTAAGGAGTAGACTTGGACTTCTTCTTAACCTCTGACAGACCAAAGTCTAATATGCTAGGGTAAATCATTTGTTTTCTCTTCTTTCCCATTGATTGTGCTAGCTAGCTAGGGATAACATTTGGTTTCTTGGCCATTATCACCAAAGAATCAACAACTGATGTTGTTTCACTTGCAGGTACTACGATAATTATAGACTCCTAGGTAGATGTTACCATTGGTTACTTAGGAGATGCCTAAGAAATATCAGTCCCATCAGTGGGTTGAAAATCTATATTTACATCAAGAACTTGTGTTGCTCCAATCTCAACTGAAGGTGTTATAGAAATAGTGGAAGTGGATGAAATGGATGCAATGGAAACCACTGTGTCTATTGAGGGTGTGGAATATGGAATAGAAATATTTTTTCTAAATTTGGGAATAGGTGGGAGGGTAGAAGCCAAAGCATTGAATGAATCAATCAAATGTGTGAGACCACTCAGGGTCAATGATGTAATGAAAATGATTACGGATGAAAGTGAAATATTACTTATCTTAAGAGTTGAGATGGCCTATGGTACTAAAGTTAGGATGACTGAATTCGTGGCTTTATACTATTGAGTGGTGTTAGAAATTAATGGGGATGAAATGGAAGGAATTATGAATGGAATGAAAAGAGGGAGTGGAATGAAAGGGGAAGGTGAAATTGGAGGAAGGGAAAGTGGAGTGGAAACTTAAGAATCCACTGATGGGGGGCCTTAAGTGTCCATTTAAACTGATTATGTTGGTTGCACTTGGATTATTGTGGTAGGAAATGTGGTAGGAATGATAGGTAGAGTGAAAACTACAGATGTAGGGGGCTATAAATAGGAGGTGGAATCAAAACCTGAGTTTTTAGAGGAGTGGAGATAGGAGGTGGAGGTGTTGGATCCTCTAGAGTAATATAGATAGGAGGAGGGTGAACCATGGAAATTAGGGCTATAATTATTATGGACATGGGGATTAAATCTATAGAAGCTTCTATTGCTATTGTATCTTGTAATGAGATTTCAATTGGTTGTTTTGTAATTACCCCATACTTGTTTGATTGCCCCTTTTTATATTTAGTCTTCTTCTTCTTCTTCTTTTCTAACTCTTCTAATGCTTCACCTATTGTTTATAAATCCCTTCTACTTGAAGATTCAACAGTTTATCTCTAACTCATATTATTTCTCTTGTTACTTATACTTCCTTTTTCCTCAGCCAATTGATTGTTATGTTGATCACACTTCTTGTTCTATCAAATAGAGAAAATTATTCTAGAGATTGCCACCCTACTGGTGGAAGGGGTTGTGTGATGATCTGATAGTAATAAATTGGGTCCACATTGGACTCATCATCCACCAAGTCATTACAAACTAGTTATAAATCATAATCCTTAATCTGTTCTAGGGTCATTCTAGAATGATCCCTCATTCTGACCCTCTCCTCATCCTCATAGTCCTCCCAATACTCTTCATAATATGGAACATGAGCATATGTTGAAAGTGCCAGTATGCTAGTGGTATTCCCATAAACATCAAAAATGGCTTGGACTCCATAGTTTTTAAGGTCATTTGGCACATTTTAGGTTTAGCACATTTGGATTTGAGGAGGGAGAGGCACATGTATCTACCAATACTGATTGGGAAGTGAATTCCCACTTTATACCTATTATAAAGGAGATTATGGGTCTTGATAAGTTGCTTGACCAACTCCATCAGTGCCCACTTATCACTAACATATCAGGAAAGTGTGTAAGAGCATCCACTAAATCTATCTACTCTGATATAAGAAAAGGTGGGGAACTAAATGAAATATGAAACCCATTTGGCAATCTCTACAACTATTGTTAGTGAGAATTTTATTTTCCCTAGTTCTTTATCAAACATGATAATAATGTAATAGATGAAAACGTCATTGATTCTCCTTAAATGTTATCTACTAGTCTCCAATGTGAGGTTAAGATAGTAGTTGTATACTCTATTTATTTATCCAAGGACTATGTTGAGGCTTGGGAAAGATCTCCCTTTGGCTAAAATATAAACCAAGTAAGAAGTCATGTAAAAAAATTTAGTTGTTTTCACCTCCAACAGTTGCTTATGGAGGGAGTCACTTATTAGTGGAGCCCAATGAATGTATTGGACATTTTTTAGATGACTTAGATGTATTGGACATTTTGTTGGATGACTCAAATGTATTGGTACATCCATTTTTACAAGTTCTTGGCATCATAATTACTAATGATTCTTTGAAACAATATTATAATATCTACCACCTCATCAATGAATTCAACCCTATACAAGGTCTTTGTTAATTTTGTGGAGGAAACCTTAGGGAACTTAAGCCGCTATTTGTTAATCATCTTATGACTTCCATCTCTATTTTCTTCAAATAATTTTGTGGATGTCTATGGAGTTATGTCAAGATAACTCTCAAATTTTGGGATTGTAAATACTTAATCTATAAATTTAGGGTCTAGATTCAAAATCATTTCCCCTCTATCATTTAAGACTCCTCTTCTATTAGGATCATAGTGTTGGGATATTTTTATCACCAACTCAAGGCTTTGGACTGATAATGAAAATGTTTTAGCTTATGGTAAGCTAGAGTCATAAATACTCTAGTTCTAATCATTCTTGAACTCTGTACCTATTTGGGTCCAAAAGTCCCCTAGGTTAATGTGACCTAAATCAATATATATTATCTTTATTCTATTAGACTTTCAGGTGAGATTCACTCTAGGTCCTTTTGATTTTAACTTTGAATTTCATCTCTTTTAAAGACATGGAATCTGGCTAGTAATCTTGTGAAGAAACTAACTATGAGAGCTGGTAGAGTTTGCAGGTTCTTAGGATAAGTGTGATCTTCAATGGAAATGGAAGGTGCTCTGATAAAGTAAACATTTTGGTGGAACTAACAATTTTTTGGTGCAGGTGACAACTATATGGAGCTAGGAAGTGTTCTGAATAGGTTTGAGTTTTGGCAAAAAGGGTAGGTGTTTGAATCAATGTCGATTCATGTGGGAATGGGAAGTGTTTGAAATAGGTCCAATGTCTAAAGGGACTTGGAACTCTATGGGGATCTCAAATTCTTGAAACAAGGAACAACTCTATGGAATTAGAAATTACTTTAGATAGGTCCAATGTCTATAGGGACTTAGAGGATCTTATAATAATATTCATTGGTGATTTTAAATAGGGAATATATTGGGAATATCCACCTAGTTTGTAGTAATATCCTAGATTTGAATACAAATCCTTGAGGGGGAAAAATAGGTTTTTAGTGATGAAAAAAATGATAGAAAATCCTAGATTTAATTTTCTATAACCTAGCTACTTGAAACAACAAAAAACCTGACCTTTCAATAATCACAATGATAACTAGAAAAAACCCTTAAACAGACAACTCCAATAAAACCTTAATTTTGTGAGAAATGTAAATAACTTTCAAAGCTTCAAAATGAAGGAATAATGGTGGAAAACACAATGAAATTACTATGTAAAGGAAATAATGATGTGGAAGTCAGTTTACAGGTGTGGCTTGAACTTGTAGTTACTTACTTGGCATGTGGATTAAGGGTTAGATAGAGTGAGAGTCATTTTTAGAGATCAAAAAAACACACTTAGCAATTTAAATAACAATAAAAAAATATCCCAAAAATACTTGGTTTATATAGAAATCCTTGTCATTAATACATCAATAGTAATTGATGGTGGAACCTTAGGGTGCTTAGAGTAAGTCCCATGTTTGTTAGGTTGAATGGCTTGAAAGGCGGGAGGTAGAACTCATGACGCAACTTGCAATTTTTTCAAATTAAAAAATAAAAATTGCTCCTAGAGTTCCAAATCTCATAGCTTGGGTAGTTGGTAGGAAGTGGAACCCAGGGCATAATTTGTAATTTTACAAATTTTACATCAAGTTATGGATTTTGTGAGAAGGGGTTTTTGGGTTTCACGGTATCCAAAGCTTGGCATGTAATTTACAATTTTTCAAATTGTAAATTGCATGTTGAATTTTGAATTACACTGATTAAAAGGTTCATGGGATCTGAAGATTAACATACAATTTCAAAATTGCATGTCAAGTTCTGGATTCCACTAGTTTGAAGTTTAGTTGCATTGTAGGATCCTGAGTCCATGAAGCAATTTTCAATTTACAAATTGCATCCAAAGTTTTAGATTTTGTAATGTAAGGGGGGAAATGGGCTTTTGGTGTTTTCAAGGGATTTTATAAAAAATGAAGGGGATTTCCCTTAGGGTATTTAATATTTTGATATTTTTGGGATAAAAATATCAACATTTTTTTACCTCTATGGTGTGATTATCTGTTAATCAGCTTTCATCTTGTAGCCTTTTAGTTTATTAGGCAGGGAGTTAATTTGGCTTAACAAACTCTAACCTAGTGAAGAACAAATTTGGATTTTCCTAACAAAACAAGAAAAAAATAGATAACAAAACAAGGGAAAACCACACAACTAAGGACACAAAAACTCCTAATGAGTTGACCTGTGAAGAAGCACTTATTTGAATAAACAAAACTAACCCTATTATATACAAAATTTTAATTTTTAGAATGAATTCCTACCTCAAAGCAAGCTTTGAGGTATATCCCATTGACTAGGATAGGTAGTTTTGATCCATCAAGCCTGGAGAGATGGAATGCATTGGCTCTTTTGTACTGAGTAATGATATATAGACCACTCCATATTGCATCAAATTTGATGTGCTTGCCTAGTTTAGCTTTGTCTGCATCCCATTTGAGAACCATTTCTCCTTCATTGAATCTCCTTTTAGATGCCCTTTTGTTGAAAGTATTCTTCATTTGAGCATGATTAGCTTCCAATACCTTCATTGATTGGTTCCTAATTTCTTTAAGTTCCATGAGTTCAGCCAATCTTACTGTCATTGTATCATTATCTATTAAATTTAATTGGTAATTGAGCTCTAGAGATGGTAGCTCAATTGATAGTATGATTCGAGCTTCTCTTCCATATAACAACATGAAAGGGGAATTATCAATGGCTCTCTTAGGAGTGATCCTATCAGACTAGAGTGTTGATTTCAATTTTGTGTGCCAAGTTCTTTGGTTGTCTTCCATTGTTATTTTTATAATTCTAATCAAGTTCTTATTGGTAGACTTAGCTAAGCCATTATCCTAAGGGTAATACTTGGAAGAATTACTCATATACACATTATGCTTGATATCCCATTCACTCACCTAAGTGCCCACTAATGCTTTAGCATTATCAAATATAATGGTGTGTGGTACACTGCTTCTTGACACTATATTGTCTATGAAATCTAAAATACACACTTTTATGGCATCTTTTAGTGAATTGCTTCAGTCCATCATGTGAAATAATATATTATTTTGAGGACCCATTTATGGCCTACACTCGATGGTGGATTGATCATACCAATGAAATTAAATCCTCATTGAGAAAATGGTTGATCTAATTGAATTCACCTGAGAGGAAAGGCTGCTAAATTTTGTTTATCAATGAAGTAATCATAGTTTTCATATTTACTTACTCATTATTGGGCATGTTTAAATAATTTAGGCTAGTAATAGCCTCCCTTCATTATCTTGATATTTTTCATCCTTACAGATAAATGTCCTCCTGATGGGCCATCATGAAATTCTTTGAGCACCTTAAGAACTTGATCATGTTCAATACATCTTAACATAACTCCATTCATATCCTTTCTAAATAGTACTCCATAAACAAGGACAAAAGGAATGGATTAGAGTCTATAATACCTTTTAATATACTATTGAAGATCATATTGGTACTCACTTCTCTGTAAGAAGTTAGTCATGTTTTGGATCCAGTTGTTGAAAATAGGAGGGTTGGCAGGCTTAGGTGCATTTTGAGCATATCCTACTTTAGATTTTGTTTCAAAAATTATAATATTGAGATCTATTTGTTCACAAAAACCCTTTCCTCTTACCATCTTGGTAACTTTGATGGTTGCATCATACTCCATGACCTTGTGATACAGAGCTCCTCTTAACTTACAAGTATTTGAGATCTTTATCAAAGACCTTATTATTTAAACTTTCTCAATAGTCTATAAAACACCTCATGACTCCTTATCCTACTCACCTACTCATATAACATAATTCAAACTCTTGAAACACTCTCTCTTTTGCCTTTTCTCAAATTTCTATGTTTAACCTTTGTCTTGGCTTGTAGCCCTATTTTGGGGAAAATCACCTATTATGTTGCATACACAATCTCTTAAAGGACAAATAATTAGGTTTTTGAAAACTTTTTTCCATTTCATTACTTCACACAAAATATTGAGTTAGGTTCTTTTGCAAAATCTTATACCTCTAGGCTTACTTGACACTCTAATTAGCCCTCTAAATGTATAAAGCTCCAAGGTTTGACCATTCTAGATACATTTTGACCAAAAAAAAATTATATTTGACCACCCTTTTGTCCAATCCTACTTTTAAATCCATTTTGGACCTCAACTCTTCACCTAATTCTAACTTCCTTCTTTAACCTCTATTCCATTAGGTCTCTTAGGCTAGTTGACTACCTATAGGGTAGTACATTATGGAATATAGGGACTACATGTGTAAAATAAATTTATTCACTTAATACATCCTAATACATTTTATATTACAATCTTTTAGGAATTTTGAAGGGTTGAATCTTTCCCAGTAGTTTAAACTGTAAAAATTAAGGTTTGAAGCCATTATATAGGCCGAGACTAAAAATAATTGAATATAATGACCAAATAGTGGTTTCAAGGAAATATAATGATTTTAATAGGTCTTTATAATGCTTTTACAACTTTTTAATTCAATTCTCAAGTTATTATAACTCCTATATCATTCAAAAACAACAAAACTTGGTCTTTTCTTACTGTATTTTGTTTATTGTGAACAGGGGTAAGTAGGATTTCTATGTTTTTCTACATCAAAATATTACATATCATAAAATATCATTATCACCACCTTATATTACCATTATAAACCCTTTTCTATCACTTTTAATCAAAAACAAGACTTCTATGCAAAGATCACAGTGTACATAATTCTATATATGGGGACTGTATGCTCTCAATGAGTAAGTACTATGGCTAGGTTGAAACCTAACAAAATATTAATCAAATTAATTATACATCAAGAATAAATCTAAATATTCATACTTTTTTTCATTCCCAAATCCTCCACAAAACTCAAGAGAAAAAATATTTGAATACTTAGTATGTTATTTTGATCAAAGGTTATGTGAATGAATTTCTTGTTTTGTATCCTTAATTGTCACATTAAGAACAAATTGATTCCAAGACAATTTTTATTTATTATATCAAATTATATAATATAATTTTATCATAAACAAGATCAAAAAACATAAAACAAATCTACTCACCACTCTGAATTGTCCAAACACAATTTATACTCTATTCCGTCATGCAAACTCATTAAACACAAAAATCTTACACCACAGTCATTCTTTTTTCAATAAGTTTATTTTAAATATATAATCACCAATCTTCCTCAAATATAATATGAGGTTAAAAAACCAAAACTAACTCCTCTATCTCCTAAAAATATGTATAACTACTTCTTGGTTCCTTTACTTCAGTGACATTGCATCATTCTTGATTTTACATAATATGAACTATATAAAACCATGACCTTAGACTCATGAAAAATTTATGAAATTTATAAAGTGTTAAAACCCCTTAGACATATTTTGGAACATATTTACACCTTCATAATTATATAAAAGTCCAAAAAAAATCCTAACAAGATTCAAACTCTTCAAAAGGATATTTTGGTGGGAAAAGCTAAAATTCAAATTGTATGCACCTTCAAACTATCTAGACTCCACATTAGGACTACTTAGGACCTCTAGTTCCTATCAGACACTTAATATACTACCTTAAGACAAAAATGAATCAACTTTTGGGTCCTTATAGGATGCCCCTACATCACCTTGGTGATCCATCCTACTCATTTTTTATTTATCTCCTGACTAAGAAGAAACTCTTTAACACTTGGGTAACTCACCATCAAATGAATATTATTATTAGAGAGAATATGCCTAAATTTATTGAGAGACTTAATTATGACATATACCTTCTTCTCCAAAAAACTATAATTTTCCTCATATCTCTTCAAGGATTGACTAAAGAAATATATTTACTGCTCCAATTATTCTTCAATTTGATGGGTTAAAATAGCCAAGATGTTGCCTTCCCCTCCAAAAAAGTAAAAAATAAAATCTTTATTGTATTTTGGTTTGAATAGGGTGGGAACCTAAGAAATGGCTTATTTGATGGCCTGAAAGCTATCTCTCTCATCCTATTTCCAACTAAAAATGCTACCCTTCTTAAGCGATACAATGAGGGGTTTTACCAGAGAGGTAAAATTTGGGACAAATCTTCTCACAAAATTAATCTTTCCAAGGAAAATCTATAGTCCTTTCTTATGGCTTGATAGTACTAATTTAGATATATCACGAACTCTTTATGGGTCTATTGCAAGACCTTCTTTTGACATTATATGCCCCAATAGCTTCCCTACATGGACTGCAAAAATTCACTTCTTTGGGTTTAAAGAAACCCCAAACTCTCTTCATCTTTCGAAAAAAATTCTTAGGTGGTACAGGTGTGCTTCAACATGCTTTGAGTAGATAGTGATATCATCTAGATATACCAGGATCATTTTGTTTATCAGACCTCTAAACACCATATCCATGGCTCTCTAAAATGTTTCCCTAGTATTAGTTAAATGAAAAGGCATTTTTTTGTATGCATACATGTCCAATTCTATGGTGAAGGCAGTTTTTCACTGGTTTGATTCTTGTACCAAGATTTAGTTATAGCTAGAATAACTATCTAGAAGGTAAAACCTTTCAGATCCTATTATAGTTTGTAAAATTTGATCCATAGATGAGAGAGGATAATGATCCTTTAGAGATGCTTTGTGTAAGTCTCGAATATCCATGAAAACTCTGATCTTGTCATTCTTATTTCTTACAGGGACCAAATTTGCAACCCAAGATGAGTGTTTGATAGGAAAAATGATGTTTGCCTCTATAAGTTTGGATAGATAATTTTTCATCAGGGGTTCTATCTTTGGATTAGATGGTCTTTGCTTTTGTCTAATAGGCTTGGTATTTTTAATCAAGTTCTATTATATGCTAGGCTAAACTAGGTTTGAACCCTCTTAGATCATGATAACTCTAAACAAAGTTATCATCAAATTCTTAGCACAATTCAATAAAATTTTGTTTCTCAATGTCATTACATACCTTTCCTAGATTTAGAGTTTTGCCTTCCAAAATGACCACTGAATCATAGTCTTCTTCATTGATCAAAATGTTCTTGTTCTCACCTTTTAGCTGGTCATCTGAATTGAAGATATTTCCAGCATAAAAAGACCCATATGTATTTTTTTATCTTTAACTAGATGATCTAATCCCTGTATTGATCCTAGAGATTTGGTTGGTTCCTATTTGAGAATTTGGCTTCTTCTCTCAAGACGTTTACAATTTATTTATTATTATCAAAGACTTCCCAGTTAATTACATTATCAGGAATATATGGTCTTACTACCAATTTTACATGTTGGCTATTTTCTTTGTTTATTTCCTTAGGTAAGTTATATTGGGATCCCAATAAGGCCATGAAATTGGCATCTTTGTTTTGTGACCTTGACACTGCTTGAATATTTAGAGTGGTAAAATCTTCAAATATGTCCTAAATCATGTGCTTATAAGATATCAATAAATTTTTCTTAGTCATGATTCTATATCTTACTTGGTGAACAATCAGCTCACTATCACTAAATGTTTGTAGGGATTCTATCCCTCTCTCTTTGGCCAACTTTAATCCTTAAATCAAATATTCATATTAAGCTACATTGTTAGTGAAACTAAACTAAAGTCTGAAAGAATAGAAATAGCTCTCCTTTTGGGGGGAGATCAAGACAACACCTGCACCCAGTCTATTTCTACTTCTCAAACCATTGAAGAATAGTTACCATATTCATTGAATATCTTCAGTAAATTTTAAATATTAGAAATGATTGCATCATTCTCATTTATGTAATATGTACCCAACCTAGTTTATTATATATGGTCATAAGGATCAAATTTTAGAGTAGATCCCCATTATCTAATAGGATATCTAGCATATATTTTTTGGTGGTTACATCTTCATGATGAGTTTCCTCTTCTTTATCTTATAATATACAATTCATGTCCATGGGAGGAGTGTATGGTTCAATATGATCCTCAACTATTGGCTTAGCTCTTATTGTTATTCTTGTCTCATACCTCATCCTAAGTAACATGTGATACCAATCCATAGACAAATGTCCTCACATTTTTACAATAAGATCTCATGAAAGGCAAATGTGAAATAAGGGGGGAAACCAATAACTGTGATATCTTGAGAGTTTGACAAGCTTGGATAAGGATGGATAGTTATATTTAAATATTTTATTATTCTTACTAGCTAAAAAATAGTCCCATCTAACTGAACCACTCCTTTATTCATATTTGTATATTTTATGCCAAGAGCATCAGCTATCTTTTTGGGCATAACAGAACTACTAGCCCCTGAATCTACCATGCAATTATGAACTAGATGCTTCCATACTATTAGTGGGAGATAAAAATGGGAAGATTACCACTTTTTCCCATCTTAGCTTCAGTTTGTGGTTGACATAAATTAATTTTAGTATTAGGCCCCTTGGTTGGAGCCTTATCTACTATTTGTAAATTCTTCAAAGCCTCTTGTAGCAAATCTCTTTGTGTTGGTATAGAGAGTGCCTCCCACATAGTAATATTTAGATTGGTCATCTTCATTTACTCTAATATACTAAAAGTTATATGTCCAACCTTTGTCAATGCCTTTGTGGGTGATATATCCTCTTTGATAATATTTGGAGTCAACACTTTCACTTTAGGCTGGCTAGTGGGTGCAAAGGGTAGCCTTTGTACTATTTTGTTCTTTGAAGGTTTTAGTACAACTTTAGAAGTTATAGCTAGTTCCACCTTGGGGGTTGATCACTCTTGATTTCTATTTTCTTTTATCATGTATTGACTTCTACTGGACCTCCACCATTGAAAAATGCCTCCTCTTGATTTACCCCACAAAAGTCCTCCTCTTGCCAATTCAAAAGAGTAGCCTCTCCTTGAGTAGGTTCTTGTGTGTCTAGTTATTGGGAAGTGGATTCTTCTTTTTTTCCCTATGTACTTATCATGCCTTACACCATCAAATCTTGACTAATGATGCCATTGGGATAAGTATTCTAATTATGTGGTTGTGAATAAGGATAACACCACTCATAGTCTTGAACCAAATTATTTTGAATAGTTACAATGGCTTTGAAATTATTTGGTGTAGGTAAGGCACAAAAATTTGGGGGTTTTGGTTGCACATTTTAAACTCGGAGCTATTGATTACCTTAGTATTATTATCTATCACCATGATATTGTTGTTTATTGAGTTGGTATGTTGGGTTAGCCTATTGGTAAGTATTATAAATATGAGATTGATACCTCTTCATTGCTACGAAATCATTGAAAAAACTCTTAAGTAGTGACTTGACCTCATATGGTTCATCTATATGAATGGGGGTCAAAGCTAGTGCCTTGCTCATAGTGTTGATTGGAGCAATTGTCGATAGTGTAGGAGTTGTTTCTAGAAATAGAGTCATTGGTGGTCTTAAGGTAATTTTTCTGGCTTGGATTAAATAATTATATACCCTTATCATAATTTCATAAGCACCAGGGAGTGTCATGCCACCCATATATTGAATCATAATAGTCATATCACTATTTAGTGATCTCAAGTAACATAGGAAAGCATTATATGTAGCTGGATTGACTAGGGCTAGAATTTTATTCCATGTCTTCTAGAAACATAAATTGAAATTGGTCATGAGCTCATGAGGATCCCATTGAATGGTGGTTAACTATTCAACCAAGGATAGGTGGTCACTCTTATCTTATAATTAAGCACATGGTGTGATGCCTAAATAATCCCAAACTTTAATAGAGTTGGAAGCAAGACTTTTGTACCATTGCAAGGGTTTACCTTTAAAAGAGGAGACTAAGATTTTTATTACAACATTATTTTGTACTATGTTGTGGACTGCACATAGATTATAAATATATTATATGTATTCCATAGGAGTAGAGGAAGTTTTTCTAGTGAAATATGGTAGGTGTTTTAAGGCCAAGGGTGGTATATCATCATATTAAGCCAACTAGATAGGGTTGACCCCATTAAAAGCTATGAAATTTAAATTTTTGGCCATTGTTGGAGGAATAAAACTAATAGGGGTAGGATTACTTGTAGGTGATGCAAATAAATTCTCTAGATATACTTTGTAATGAGGTATAGCTGATTTTGATCTATTTTTAAGTGGAAATGACAATTCTAAAGAATTAGCTTTCTTACATTTTGTAGTTAATCTCATTTGTTGGCTTGCCATACATAACCCTTGAAATCCTAAAACCATAAACAATGAAGTCTCCAAGTAACTTTTAAATTTATCTAAAGCTCATAGAATATTTGCCTAGAACAACACCAATTTCTTTATAATTTTTGGGCCCCATCAGGGATGCTAAATACTATTATCACATAGGTTTTGCACTCATTCTTTAATGTAAAATAGCTCGCTATGTAAAACCTAATGTTACAATGGGAAAACCTCCAAGCTATGGGACTTTATAAATTTGAGGTTAACCTCTATATTAGGTTGGCTTCCTTTCACTAAATCTAATGCAAATGATAAGATACCAATTTTATAGAAATTTTTCTCATTTTTAGTGTCCTTTCTCCTAAACTAAATTTTGACTGGGAAAAGAGTTCAGAATGAAATTTTACAAAACTAAAATGGTGATTGCACCAAATATTTTAGTGGGTCTTAATGATTTCTTAATAAACACAATAGAATATGAAATCAATTGAAATTTTTTTGAGCACAAACTCATGCAAATGAGAAATCAAAGGCAATATTTGTTATTTTCGTAGAAGGGACAAGATTCACTTATTTTCATCAAATAATATTTTTAAAGGGTAAAATAACACAAAAGAATTTCTTGTGACTAAAAATAATAATTTTAATATCCATAAATACTCAAATAAATCTACATACATGAGGACATCTCAAATAAAAAAGGCAAATCTTCAATTTATTTTCATTTTCAAGGTTACAGCTTGTAGACAATACATTCAAAATGTAGAAATATATCCCCTAATAGTGAAAAGATAGATTTGGTCATGGGGTCTACCCATATTTATACAAAGTTATCCCATAAATGAGATGTAATTATCAAAATTTCAATGCCCTACAATATAAACCGTGTAGATCTGGAACTCTACAAAAAAGTAGCATGATTTTCTATTTCTAGCATTTTTGAATGGCAAAATGGCTTGGAAAGTATCATGCAAGAGCAAGCATGAAAGGAACTAGAAGGTATTCATGAACACTTATATTTTTTCATGAAGCTATAGGTAGTTTTCCATGTAAATGGATGACATCCCAAAATGGACCTAAACGTCTCATTAAAAGATAACTGTGAAAAGTTACTTTTGCAAAACCCTAACTTGAAATTTATAAGTGAGACTTTTGCAACTTGTAAGTTACATCATCTTGTCAAAATGTAATTTTTAATTTTCAATATATTATTTTACACTTTTAACAATCATATCTTATCAAAATAGAAAGTGTAATTTGCAATTGTGCTTTTTACAACTTTCACCCTGTCAAGAATATAAAGTGTAAAATACATGTGTCTCTTTCTCAAAAGTGATATAAAAGATTATTGTAATTTTTAAAATATACAACTATTCAATGTCTTTTAAAATGAAATTACAATTCATGAAATTGTTTCAATATAAAAAACTAATCAATATCCAAGATTTCCTCAACGTTTTTATCTTTCTCAACCTGTAGCTTCTAGACATATGCATCAAAGGCCCAAAAAATTTCCTATATTCATTCTTCATTTAGATCAAAGGATTAAAGGTTAGAGGCTACACAATCTTCTTTAATTTCAAATAATTCCTTTTTAAAATTCTTAATTCATGCATTTCCATGCTCTTCTTATCCATTGTATTCTCAAACCTGATAAATATGAGGATAGAACTTAGGGTGAAGATGGTAGTCTTTGCATATTCTTTTTCAACCACTTCCTTGAACTTATTCTAAAATTAATCTACTTGAAAGAGGTTGTTTTCATCATTTTATGTCTAGCATGAAATCATACTCATCATTCCCTCAATATCATACAACATGTTGATAGCCCTGTCATGTGCTATCTTGGCCTTATGAGCAAATTTTGTGAGTATCCTTATCCAAAATTGAGTTGTTTTATGTAATTCTTCATGATCAGAATCATTCTTCATTATCTTATTATTAATGCATAAATATATATCAATTAAACACATAGCTATCAATTTGGGATAATATAAATTCAAGGTTTGAATTTCTCCTTCATATTTATTAACTTGTTCTCTCATCATATTCTCACTCTCTAATTGTTTCATATTGGTCCATAATTACAAAAATAACCTTATTTCCCTTATAAATAATATCCTCTAACCATTATTTTTTATCCCTTCCCATATGATTAATCTCTTGAACCGCATTAATTATTTCTTGATCAAGAATTTGATTGACTAGTTGTATTAACTATGGTAATTCTGATGATCCACTAGGCTCTGTAAAATAATTCAATGAAACAATAAGTTGATCCACTTTATTCTTAAATTCATCATTGGTGTCCTTATCATGATCTATCTCTCTAAGAGGGATTTGATTCTAGATTGCACATCATGTTTTATCCCCTTTCTTGTTGGCCATCCAAGGTGGAACCTTGAAATCTGATAATCTCCCACCACAAGATTTTCTTTTGACTTGTCTAATGGGGGTACTATAATATCAACAAATATCTCTCCTTTATCATCATTGAGAATTCTAGAGAAGGTCTAAGGAGTAGACTTGGACTTCTTCTTGACCTCTGATAGGCCAAACTCTAGTGTGCTTAGGTAAATCATTTGTTTTCTCTTATTTCCCACTAATTGTGCTAGATAGCTAGGGATAGCATCTAGTTGCTTGGACATTATCACCAAATAATCAATAAATGAGTTTGTTACACTATTAGATACTATGATAATTATATACTCATGGGTAGATGTTTCCATTGGTTACTCGAGAGGTGCCTGTGAAATATCACTCCCATCAGTGGGTTGCAAATCTATATTTACGTCAAGAACCTATGTTTCTCCAATTTTAACTGAAAGTGTTGTAAAAATAGTGCAAGTAGATAAAGTAGAGGTAATGGGAACAATTGTGTCTATCAGGGGTGTGGAAGATGTAATAGACACAATTTTTATGAATTTAGGCACAGGTGGGCAGGTGGAAGTTAAAGCATTGAATAAATCAATCAAATGTGTAGGACCACTCAGGGTTGATGATGTAAGGAAAGTGAGTGGAGATGAAATTTAAATAGTAGTTATCTATGAGTTGGGATGGCATATGTGACTAAATTCAAGATCATTGAGTCTGTGGCTTTATACAACTGAGTGGTGTTGGAAATTAATGGGGATTAAATAGAATTAATTATGAATGGAATGGATAGAGAGAGTAGAATGAAAGGGGAAGGTGAAATTAGAGGAAGGTAAAGTGGAGTGGAAACTTGAGATTCCACTGATGGGGGGCCCTATGTGTCCACTTGAATTGGTTGTATTGGTTGAACTTAGATTATTGTGGTAGATAATGTGGTAAGAATGATAGGTGGAGTGGAAATTGTAGATGTAGGGGGAGTGGAAATAGGAGGTGGAATGGAAACCTAAGATGTTGGAGGAGTGGAGATAGGAGATGGAGGTGTTGGAGCCTTTGGAACAATATAGATAGGAGGAGGGTGAACCATAGAAATTGGAGTTGTAACTATTATGAACATGGGGATTAAAGTTGTATAATCTTTCATTATTGTTGTGTCTTCTAATGAGATGTCAATTGGTTGTTCTATAGCTAACCCATCCTTGCTTGATTTCCCCTTTTTAGCTTTAGTCTTCTTCTTCTTCTTTTCTAGTTCCTCTAATGATTCTCTTAATATTCGACTTGCACCCTCTATCGATGGACAAATCCCTTTTGCTTTAAGCTTCAAGAGCTTCTCTCTGACTCCTATTATTTATCTTATTACTTGTACTCCTTTTCTCCTCAACCAATTGAATATTTTGTTGATCACACCTATTGTTATGTCAAATAGAGAAAAGGATTCTAGAGATAACCACCTTACTGGTGGAAGGGGTTGTGTGATGATCTATTGGTAATAAATCAAGTCCACATGGGATTCATCATCCACCAAGTCATCAGGGACTCGTGCAAAATCATAATCTTTAATCTATTCTAGGGTAATTATAGAATGATCCCTCATTTTGACCCTCTCCTCATCCTCACAAACCCCCTAATAATCTTCATAATATGAAATGTGAGCATATGTTGAAAGTGCCAGTATGTTGGTGATCTTCCCATAGACATTTAAAATGGCCTAGACTCCAAAGTCTTTAAGCTCATTTGGCACATTTTAGCTTTAGCACATTTGGATTTGAGGAGGGATGGGTACATGTATATACCAATACTGATTGGGAAGTGAACTCCTATTTTGTGCCTATTAGAAAGGAGTTTATGGGGATCAACAAGTTGTCTAACCAACTCCATCAGTACCCACTTATCACTAACATATAGAGGAAGTGTATAGGGGCCACCACTGAATTTAATTGCTCTAATATAAGAAAAGGTGGGGAACTGAATGAAATATGAGCCCCATTTGGTAATCTCTACAACTTTTGTTGGTGAGAACTTTTTTCTACCTAGTTGTTTATCAAACATAATAATCATGCAATAGATGAAATCATCATTGATTCTCCATAAATGATATCTACTGGCCTCTAATGTGAGGTCAAGATAGTAGTTTTATACTATGTTTATTTCTCTAGGGAATATGTTGAGGCCTAGGAAAGATCTCCCTTTGGCCAATATACACACCAAGTAAGAATTCATGTATAATTTTCTAGTTGTTTGTACCTCCAACAATTGCTTGTGGAAGGAATCACTTATTAGTTAAGCCCAATGAATGTATTGGACATTTTGTTAAATGACCCAAATGTATTGGTACATCCATTCTTGGAAGTTCTTAGCATCAGAATTACCAATGATTCTTTGTAACAATATGATAATGTCTCCCACCTCATCAATGAAATCAACCTTATACAAGGTCTTTGGTAATTTGGTGGAGGCAGCCTTAACAGACTTAAGCCATCATTTTTTTATAATCTTCTAGCATCCATCTCTATTATCTTCAAATATTTATGCATATGTCTATGGAGTTATGTCGAGATAACCCTCAAATTTTGAGATTATAAATATTGAATCTATAAATTTAGGGTCTATATTCAAAATCCTTTCGCTTATGTCGTTTAAGACTTCTATTCTATCAAGATCATAGTGTTGGGATATTATTAGCACCAACTTAGGGATTTGGACTGATAATGGAAATGGCATAGCTTATGACAAGCTAGAGTCATAAATACTCTGAATCCAATCATTCTTGAACTCTATACCTATTCAAGTCCAGAAGTCCCTTAGGTTAATGTGACCTAATCAATAACTATTATCTCAGCTATATTAGACTCTAAGTTGAGAGTCACTCCATGGCCTTTTGATTTTAACTTCATCTCTTTTGGAGACATGGAATCTATCTAGTAATCTTGTTAAGAAACCAACTATGAGAGTTAGTGGAGTTTATAAGTGCTTAAGATAAGTATGATCTCTATTAGAAATGGAAGGTGCTCTACGTAGGTAAATGTTCTAGTGGAACTAATAAGTATTTAGAGCAGGTGATAACTCTGAGGAGCTAAGAAGTGTTTTGAATAGGTTTGATTTTTGGTAAAAAGGGTAGGTGTTTGAAGCAATGTGGATTCCCACAAGGATGGGAAGTTTTTAGAATAGGTACAATATCTATAAGGACTTGGAACTCTATGGGGATCTTAGGTGCTTCAAATATGGAACAACTCTATGGAAATAAAAACTACTCTAGACATGCTCAATGTCCATAGGGACTTAGAGGATCTTAATGGAATATTCATTGGTACTTTTAAATTGGGAATATACTAAGAATATCTACCTCGTTTATGGTAATGTCCTAAATTTGAATGTGAATCCTTGAGGGAAAAAAATAGGTTTTTAGTGATGAAACTTTTAGAAATAAACTCCAAAAAATCCTAGATTTAATTGTCTGCAACGTAGCTCCTTGAATAACAACAAACCTGACCTTCCAATAATCACAATGACAATTAGTAATAACCCTAAAATAGACAACTCCAATGAAACCCTAATTTTTTGAGAAATTTAAATAATTTAAAAATCTTCAAATTGTAATAATAATGTCAAAAAACACAAGGGAAATACTGTATAAAGGTGATAATGGCATGGAAGTCAATTTATAGTCATGGCTTGAACTTACAAGTATTTGCTTAGCACATAGATTGAGGGTTAGATAGCATGAGAGTTGTTATCAGAGCTCAAAAAAACACTCTTAGCAATTTAAACAACAATAAAAAAAATTATCCCCAAAATACTTGGTTTATATAGAAATCCCTATCATTAATGCATTAATGGCAGTTGGTGGCAAGAATCTTAGGGTGCTTAGAGAAAGTCCCTTGTCTACCAAATTGAATGGCTTGAAATGTGGGAGGTGGAACCCATTATGCAACTTGCATTTTTTTCAAATTGTAAATTGCTCCCTGAGTTTTAGATCCCACGGCTTGAATAGTTAGCAGGGAGTAGAATCTAGTACATAATTTATAATTTTACAAATTGCATATCAAGTTTTAGATATCATGGGAAGGGGTGTTTGGGTTTCATGAGATCTGAATATTGACACATAATTTTTAATTTTTCAAATTGTAAATTACATGTTGAGTACCAAATTCTACCAATT